>JACEOJ010005840.1:142376-192714 GCA_013761285.1 Campoletis sonorensis | reverse complement strand
TCCATCCCTCCTCCATCCTTTCTCTGCATTACATAAAAAACGGTGAAAAAAACGTATATATACACATTTATAAAGTTCTTCGCTCTTCACATTTACCGAATTGCCGAATGCTTTCACGAAGAAAGTCGAGCTTAAGGGTTGAATGGAGATGGGATGGAAAAAGAGACCAGTTGTATCCTTAAGTTACACGCCATTTTTGGGCTGTACTTTAACTCCGTTCAGTGAAAGAGGGAACATACATTTATATTTATACTTTTATATACTATATGAAAAAAGCGTTGTTTAGTAGGATCTTAGCACGAAATGTGTGTCGGCGTTTCGAAAATTGATAAAAATGAGCTGACGCTTCTCGTACAAACGACCTAAATATAGACATACGAGCACATTACACTCGTACGTCAAGCCATTCCTTCTTTTCCTTCTCTAATCTTCTTCCTTTTTCTCCGATGTACATCTATGGATTTGATCTGTTCAAAAATTCAGACTGTCTCATCCTTTTCTCGAAAAATTGTAGGGAATTACTTTTTTCTCTTTTTTTTTTACTTTGTCATAGTTGCTTCCTAACGTAGTGTAGTCTCGACAGTCTCACGGTCAAAAGTTGAATTTCCGAGCACAAATGAGTTCTCCATGGATGTCGTATAACGTCGCGACTCGTTAAACTACAAATAGAAGAAATTTCACATACATTTTTTCGCAGTCACATTCTCAAATCTTGTGAATTCCTCATTTTTGTTTTGTTTTTTAAATACCAGAATAAAAGTATCGACACACGAGTGACCTTTGGTACACGCTGGAATTTTTTAATCGAAAAAACTGTATACGGTGTGCATACAGCTCGTAACGTCGCAAATCTGCAGCTTCCCACGCCATTACAATACAAAACATATATATATATATGTGTATATAGTGGCTGATATAAATGACTCGCGCTACTGGAGAGAGTTGCGCTGGAAGATGATTCTATTCCAAGTTGCCTTTAATCATAATTTACCGTTTAATGTATTATGTAGACGTTTATCCATATATATATATGTATATGCAGACATAAAAGACTGTTGGAAAGATTGGAATAACTTATAAGAAGAATGTAGAGCCATTATCAGCATCAATATCGAGTGAGATCAGCGAGTAAAGCTTAGAGCGGTTTAAATCATAGTATATAAGAACGAAGAGAAATCGCTTCGTCTAATGTAAGCCACTAATTCGATCACGTGAATTGCCCACTTGGAACTATTAATTGTATCAACAATTACCGGCGATCTCTTTCTCTTTCTCTTTAATATCTTTGAGTATACACGTGCAATAATATTTATCCATAGACTTAATGCTCACACAGCATATTATATGCACTAACACAAAATTGTGTAATACGTTCGAGTTAAGAAGAACCGTAAAAGAAGGAGCAATTAAGTCGAACGACGTTCCACGGTGAATTCGCACGAGATCACTTCCGCTTTGGTTCACAGAGCGCCCTCGCTCTTAAGCATCTCGAACTATTTCTAGTTGCGGCTCGCGTATAACAACGATGATAAAGATAAAGAACAGAGAGAGAGAGAGAGAGAGGGAGGGAATAAAAAGAAGTGCAGCGAAAAGGAACGAGATGAGAGGTACCGTAGGATAGAGAACGAGATTAAACCCTTCGGTCCCGTGAGATCGGCTGTGGAGGTTGACTTGGCGAGCGTCGACGAGAGAAAAAGAGATTCGCTCGCGCCTGACGCGCATAACAGAGAAATGATTTGATTAAAATGTAAAGCGGCGAACTACGACGAGAGTCCCGGGGCACGTAGAGTCTCCAGGCTTGAGCTTCTGTTTGCGCGCATTTCACGCTTCGGTTGTAAGAAAAAAAAAGAAAAAAAACAAAGAAATGAGAGAGAGGAGGAGAAAAAACGAACTACACCTCTCATACTCAACTACTCTCTTTTACTCACTTGTGTATCTCTGTATGTTTATATATATGTATTTTCTCCAACAGTGCGGGCGTTAGACAGATGGTAGTCGCCGCATTCAATGGCCTGAGAAATTGGATCGCGTTTTAACTCCCTTTACGTTTCGTCTCTTCTCTCTTTTTCTCTCTCTGTATATCTGCCTTTATCTCGATACGATTTGACTTTATATATAAGCTGCACACAAAAAGACGATAAAACTTGTTCAATGTAGTCTTAGTCTTCGTGCCGAGAAAGCTTAGTTCAACAAAAATACGAATTAAACGTATAAACACTCGATGAAGTTTCGATACTTTTACACATGTCGACAGTCAACGAAAATTTGTTATTCTAAGCACTCACGTGACTATACAGTCGTAACAATAAAAAAGTCAAAACGATCAATTTATGAAGAGGGCAACGAATCAACGTCATCTGCTCCTAATACGTAAAACTGTAAGCAAATTTGAATAAAATTGATTGGTTTGTGGTAATGGATCACGCACGGTTTAGTCTAATCGTACAGCCAAATTGGTCTGAGGGTAATTTTACTAATGGCCCACCTTTTTTTATATGTGAAGACACAATTCAACAGTTTTTTTTGTGGCATTTGTTAAGAATTTGAAAAAATACTACAAGTTATAGCAATTTTTGAGGCGCTGGCCATTCGGAAACAATTTTTTTTTCATTTTCAATTATGATCGAACGCAGTTTTGAATTGAAATCATTCAGAACGCAAAAATAATAAAATCCTCAAAGTACTGCTCATCAAATCGAAGTATTTATGCTTAACTGACAATATTTTTTACATTAATAAATACAAAAAAACTTTGCTGGATAAAGAAATTGAGTGAAGAACTCGAGAGCCATTGCCCGAAGTAAATTATACAAAAACCATTTAGCATAATACGATTAATGGATTATTTTGGAACGATCTTTTCGTGATCAGAGAAATCAACATGGTCCCCTCGAACGATTGAAAAAGGAGTAAGTACTGTTACAAGTCCCCAGGGTAGTAGTTTGCATGTTTTCCACTTAACCCTCATTACTTTTGGTCAATAGGGATGATTAAATTTTCTGTAATCGAGACAATTTAGAACACGCGTGTTTAGTGCCAATAATTATGTTGCTTTGGATACACATTTCCACATATGTCAAAATGCAATTTTCGAAGGGACAAACCTAAAAAAACTATCAATAAAAAAAGTGTATAGTCAACAGCTTAATGAAATAAAAACCAAAAAACGAGCCTTTTCGCAAATAAATCAGACGAAGGGGTGGAGGGAAATATATTTCATTAATAAATTTCAAGTCTTGTTAAGTCCAGAAAATCCGACTGGAAAGAGGAATGATCCAATGAACACTCGGCGACAAATTCAGCAGAATCTTCTGGTTTTTATTTTTCCAAATTTACACAATTTTCGATATTGGCTGAGCTTTCGGGGGCTGAAAATATCGTGAAGCTCTGATACATATTGTATTCAAAAGCTTCGTTCCACACTCGCCGTTTCCACCTTTTCTCTGCTCTCGGTATCAATATATCTGTATTTATTAATATATAGAGAGCAGTGTGGCTCGTCGTACTGTAATCTAATCGAATGGAATGAGGGTCGGACGTACGAACGAACCGTCCGTTCGTTTCGGTCGTTCGAAGGGGAGGTTGCAGACTCGATATATACCTGGATGTTGGGAGATCGTGGATGAGGAGCGAGGGGGTTGATAAGAGCAGATTGGCAAAGAGAGAAAAGCAGAAAAGAGAAAGAGAGGAGTGAACGAAAAAGAGAAAGATAGAGAAAGAAAGAGAATTAAACGGAAAGTGATGGTAGAGTTTGGCGAACGGATTCGCGATCCTCTTCGCACCCATCCATGTTCTCATTCACCCTCCACCACACTTCGTACCCACACAGGGTGAGAAATAAAGCGAGGGCGAAGGTGAGGAGACGAGAGAATAGCCAGAGGGATGATACGACACTAACACATAGTAGCGGTTCACGAACGATTGCGAGGAAGGTTAGAGCGAGACGGGGGGTTGAAAAGAGTACAAATATAAAGGATAAAATAACTATATACACTTTTATATATATATACGTATGTGTGCATGTTTAATACAAGCCTGCTGGCAGCGCAATCACCGAGAGTGGGCGACACGCGCTCCTCCAGGGGTTATCACACTGATGAGACTCATCCTCTCACCCCCTAACCTTCAACCCCCTCTATCTCTCTCCCTACGTACTCTTCGGAAAGCCTCTCGCAAACTGGATTTCTCGTTAAGGGTAGTTGGAAAAGAATAGGAGAGAGGGAACCAAGGAAAAGCTCCAATTTAACGAGACTAAGTGTATATTGTGACTCGATACAAAAGAGACGACACACTTTCCTCCCTTTGCTCATGATAACGAGCTAGTGCTTCTCAAATAAATAAGTTTTTTTTGTTACGTTGGCCTATTTCAAAAAAATAAAAAGACGGTTTCCTTGTGGAAATATGGGAAAATCTTTATCGTTTTCATTGTTATTTAGTCTCGATCTCTTCATTTTCTCCCACTTTTCGATCGATCTTTTTTCTGCCTCGCTAGATTCTTACTTGACACGATTTAATTGAATTTTAATTCATTTTTTGTCTCGTGATTTACGGAATTTTGTGTTGCCACATTCATTTGGGTACATTTTTTCCACAACCAACGAGAGACTATTTCTTGATGTCTTCCGGCTGTTCCACGTGCTCGAGGGATCGTGCTCGTAATGAGAGAGACCACAGAGCTGTTTCGTTGTTGAGCGACATGTGGTAAGCTCGTATAGCGTTCTTCTATCTTTCTCTCTCTCTTTTTCTCCCTCTCACTTCGTATTTGAACGATCGGTGGTTCGCTCCCGTTCACCCTGTGGCTACCGAACAATTTGTATTAAAATGAGAGAAATCGCCTCCCGACCCCCTTAACCCTGCGGCCAGTTTCTGGAGAGGGTTGCGCAACGTTGTAAAAAAAAATGCAAACGCTATGAAGGATGGCTGGAAAGCGTTAAAAAAAGTGTTTGATCGCCCTTCGGAGGAGATTTTGCAGTCTTCCATTCGAGAGTCTTGACTAGTTCATTCAACATATTTCATCGAAACTCCTATTTTTTCTCAAAAATATTGGCAAGAAAAAATACTGGAAAAAACATTTTTCCATCTTTCTAGTTCATTGAAAAATTAGTCATAAACAATTGATAAATATTGATAAAAATTTGTCTGCTTCAACAACCAATACAGAGACTTTGAAACCCGAAAATCTATCATCCAGCAGTAACTCGATATTATCATACAAAATAAATACTCTAACAATAATTTATTCAGTATCTTTATTCTCGTTTGTATGAACGAAAGTATAACTAAAGATTGAAATAAGAAAGAAAAAAATTGAGCATCAGGGCACACGCGAACGCGTTAAATTCAGATAAAATCTTTGGGGCGACGTGAGAGAGGATCTGTCGGATCATCGTTATGGGATCGATATGTCGAGAAAGAAAAGAGAAAGATTCGGCTCCAGAAGCAAATTCAAGTATATCGAGTCATGATTGTTGTTGAATGCGAGTATGAATTTACATACATATGTGCGTACATTACATCCTCATAGAAAAAAAATAAATACACACTGGAATAAATCCTTGTAGATGAAAATAAAAAACATATATATGTATATCATGCTGTGAGTGTTTCGATCTGCTGTGCTGATGCCTGCATGGCTCCCTATGACTTGTGATCTCTCTTGGCTGCTGTACGGCTCGATACACTGGACAACTCTCCAGCTTGACAGTCGTTCATTTCGTGCAATCGATCATCTTGCTATGCTCGACAGTCAAGTCTTCAACTCCATTATATTTGATATATATTATCCGTGTATATATATTTTTATCTCTGTTACCGTTCAGACGCTACCAGAGAAGAGCAGGAAGAAATTTTTCGTAGCTGTTGCTCTTTGGGCGAGAACGAACGTCCCATAACGTGACAGAGCTATTGTTGCCACCCACGTTGTGAATTCTCGAGTAAAAGAAAGAGAAAAATAAACGTAAAAGTTTTTTTTTTGTCCAGACTCGTCATCACCGCGGGGACGACAAAGGTACGAGAGTAAAAAGAAACTTAGAATCGAGGAAATTCACGAATTTAACATGCGCATGTCCATTTTGCAGCTCCGCGATGTTGCATCTTCGCAGAATTCCGCGAGATAAATCCACGAGAAAATAACGAAAAGAGATCGCTATCTCATGTGGTGTATATAGTTGAAAAAGAGAAGGTAGGAAAAAGGGCGGGATCCAGGGTGGCAAAGAAAAGACGCAGTCGTAAATACCGTCTCCGGAATCCAAAAAAACAAGCCCGAAGGAAACGAAGGAGAAACGTGGGGCCAACGGTGTGATAAGGAAGTAAATAAATATGTGGAAAAAGTTCCCGTGGGAGAGAGCGAGATTTTAAACGGTATGTGAATCTTGGGAGAGGAAAAGAAAAGGCGCCAGCGAACACACAAAATGCTTATTTTCTCCTTATTTATCATGTCTCTCTTTTTACCTTCTCTCTCTCTCTCTCTCTCTCTCTCTCTTTTTCTCGCTCTTTTTCGCTAAATAATCGTGGCTAAAGGCCCACCGGCTATACACGCGACGCAGTTGTAAATTTCGCATAATACCACTCGTACAGCAATAAATACAATCCCTCTCTTTTAACATTATATACGCTCTTTATGATTTACAAGCATCTTCCTCGTGATATTTCACCGAGATATGTTTAAATCACTAGCTCCCAAAATTTCGGGGTATAAATTTATTTAATTATAAATTTGCTACCGGACAACGCGTAAATAAGTTACGTACGAAATGCAATGCTACTGGAAACATTGAGAAATTCAAAATGAAGCAAGACCTTATCTTCGAATATTCAGATTTCAAAAAATCCATAACCTTTTCTGTATATTCACTGATTAAAATCAGTAAAATCCACTTCAGAATTAATTCGTCTGCCATTTGTTCCAAATACGAAAAATATATTCTGAATATAAATGCTTTCGTCCACATAAACAAAAGTTAATTAATTCGACATTAATCACACGGTCAATTAACTTGAAACATAATCTCTACTGGCTACCGTTTTAAGGTTTCCTTGTTCGGATGAAAAAAAAGAAACCTCAGCTGCAGCCAAAGATTAAAAGACACGTGCCACATGTTCATGGATCGTGTCGCTCCAGGTTCGTAAAGATCCTCGAGGCTCGCCTTATCTATTCTCTGCTACCGCAGAGCAGGCATCAGTCTAGTCGAAAAGTCTCAAAACTACGCCCTAAAAAAAAAGGCTCTTCACTCGGTCGACTTGGATAGTTTTTCCAAGGGTTACATTATGGCTCGTTTACGTCCTTTAGCTTTTCCACAACGATGTTGTACACGATAATACTTGTGACCGCAGAACACACTCGTCGAGGGCCTCTTAAAAGCTTCTGTGTCTTTGCCGACGCCATTCTCGAGAACAGCAACAGTTTGAAAAGGGCTTCGTGTCTAGCCACGTTATCTTCAATGATTTCTCTATTAATATATACATACGGACTAATTCTTACGTGTATATAAATCCTGATGATTTAAATCTAGGCGCCTAAACATGGCGGGGTTGCTGAGCACATTGAGAGTTGGAATAATCTTTTTTTCTCCCATTTCTCTTTACTCTGGTCTGAGACGTCTGTAAACGTGACTATCAAAAAGTCTATTTTGAGTGCGTCAACGTATGTGTGTGAATTTTTCAAAATTGGCGTTAAAAATTTGCAAGGATTTAGTCTGCCTCGTGCAGTCGCAGAAGACACGAATAATAGAGTTTTCTCAAACGTCCAGAATCCCATAAACTTTATAACATTAAAGACCTGGAAGAATAGGAATCAGCATGAGACAAAATTTAACGTGTGGGCTTGAAATTGAAAAGTCTTCAAGCCAAAAAAGTATCATGGTGACTGCGTGAGTCCAAACACAACAACATGGAAATAAGAAGAAGGATCCATCGTCGAGATCCAATGTCCTGGGTGGTTTCTTTTTTCCTAAGAATCGGAAACTACTTGAGCCCCTAAACTCCTAAATTATCGTACATTCTACAACGTGTATATGTATCCATTTCGAAGATTTGTAACAATGGAAAGCTTATATAGTTTGGAAGGGGGGGAGGGGGGGAGCTGGTAGAACGAAAGAGGCGTTGGGTTGAAGGCATTTTTGACACAATGGAAGCGACATAAACAGAGCTATTGTCAAGTTTTACACACGTTCAGTTTCCGTTACGACGAAGCGAACGTGTGATTTTGAGTGTCGTTTAATGCTCATCTAAGTTATAGATATGTACAGTCTGTTCTCGTGGTATGTGTGTGTGGCCTGTGGATAGGATCGAAGCATTCTTCAATCTTTTTCAATGTATCAAGTCTGTGTAATCCACTGCGGGGTGCCATCAAGGGGGTTCCAGTTTCGAATTCGAGAGGATCTGCCCTCAAAACTTCTTGATGAAGAATGTACACAGGGTTGATGTAAGTTTTTAGGGTGTGTAAAGCGGTTTTCTACCGAGCACATAAATTTATAAACGAAATCCAATATCCAGTAAACAAAAAGGTGTCTCTTATACCAGTCGCTCCTTCTCTTCTTCTTTTGTTCATCAACAAACGATCTACAGATCGAGCCTTTTCCACGAGGGTGAAACCGCAACGAGGTACATTATCCAAGTTGAAAAATCAACCCTGTTGGACCGGTGCGTGATTTGGTCACGACGGGGGTGGCTGATGATGAAGGCAAAGATGTTAAGGGACAGAAAACGTTTTATTTCAATTTTATTTCGTCCACTTGGAGACACCGAGTCTGTTTGAAATGCTGACATCACAGTCTGATCATTATCTCGGCTTTTCTTTGCCAAAGGTCCAGAGACGAGGTCTCTGGAAACTGCATCATTTGTAGACTCCGTTAAATGTGTGTGCGTGTGACATTTATTTACTAGTGCTTACGAAGTGTCTTGATTGGAAGGATCACCTCATTCCAAAGCGATAAGTACTTCGCCATTTTTCTCTTCCGCCAAGCATTGATGAAACCATCAAATAATTAGCAACAGCCAATCCACTGCACCGGAAGGCAAGAACAAAGAACTCTTTTGCTCGACACACCGGACTGGCCAAATCCAATCAATTAATATCTCTTCAACGGTTCATGATATAAAAAGATTATTAAGAACTTTCCTCCTTAGAATTTTACGACCTATCCATTGTTTACAGTAAAGAGACGACGTTAAGGACAGACTGTATAAACGCGTGACGACCCCTGGTGTCCCGACACAGATCTCGCACCATTACTCAGTGCGGGGTCCCCAGCCGTGTCGAGGACTCTTTCTCTTTCCTTCTCTCCTTCGCGTTTTCTTTGCGTATAAACACTGCTCGTGCCTTTCGTGTACACGCGCTATACAGAGAGAACACGAGATCACCGGGATGCGCTCGTAGAGAACAAGGATGAGGGAAAGAGAGAGGAAGATCCTGGAGTACGGCCATACGCTGTGGCCGCCCATCGTGCGTGGGATACCGCGTAAAAATGAGTTGTGTCAACGTGTACCAGGAGGCTTCTCGAGAGAACGAGAGAAAGAAAGAGAGAGAAAGAGGATGGAAGGCGACCCCCCGTGTTTCTGTCTCCAGGTGGCCAAAGAGGCTTGTTTTATAATGCTTTAGTCTGCGCACAGATCGTCCTCTGACTCGTTTCGTTCCTCTCGTTGTCGAGAGGATCTACGAGCCAGCAACAGAGATGCTAGGGAAACAGCTATAAACTGGAATGGGAATCTCACCTCGAAAAACGCTATTCGATGCTGAACAGCTGGAATTATCCGCGAAAAAATACGACACTAAAATATCAAAGCAGCATCAGCATTGGAAGCTTCAAATGCTTCAATCCTCTGGCGATTGAGCATATGGACTGCGATTAGATCCAATTTGCCAAGAAAAAAAGAACGAATCTAGAGGATCGTGATGTGAAGTTTACGAAGAAGATCGTCAGTCAATCACAGACTCGAGCAATTAAAGCTCGATAGTAAGATCGAACGATCTTACTCTCCGCGATGAGAGATGATCGATTCGAGCATCCAGCGATATGATGAGTGAGTTAATGAGTACACAGCAAATCCGAAATACACAACTCCGAGTAATCGAATAAAGGACAAATGATCTCTTATCTTTTTCTTCGGATAGAAGAGAAATATCGATCCCTGTGATCTTCTGAGCGTGCGCAAGGCACGTGCGAACGGAAATGGCAGGGGCAAGAGAAGTAGAAACGGGAGGCAGTCATTTGATCATTTGATGGGATTGCCCGTTGCGCTCTTCGTGGATCACGCGTAAAGAGAATGCGGCAAAAGCAAGCTCGAGGGTTGCCAAGAAGGGAAAAGGACGATGGTGGAATGATCGTTCTTCTTCTGCTCGTGTCCACATGTACTACGAACCTGCTGAGAAACCAAGAGAGAAACAACCATCCATGATCATTCCCGGTGTTGCGCCCTGTGGTTACTTCAATTAGATGAAATCGTGCTCTATCGCTCCTCACTTGACTCACCCCCCCCCCCCCTCCGCCCACCCCTTTTTTTTCCCCCCCCCCCTCCCCCCCCCCCCCCCCCCTGTCGCTCTCTCTCTTTTTTTTCCCTACCAATATCCCTACAGTCCAACCGATATTCGATCTCTTCTTTGTTTTACTTCCCTTAGCGCTCCTTCTTCTTTCGTTTTTCACGTAACCTATGAATCTCGTAATAAGGTGATTTCCCTAATATTTCGATTAATTAACCTAAAGTTTATAGTCTGTAGCCAGAAATGTAGTAACGGGGAAAAAACGTGAAAAATTACATCAAAATCGGTTCACGCGTTCATTTTTAATCATGCATCCAACATTTTGATCGCCATATTGTTTAGGGAAAGACGCCACCGGTTGTAGCGCTAGTGGCTAGTGTTGGGCTCTTTTTCCCGCTTGAAATTTTTTGAAAAATCAAGTAAGACAATGATGGGCAAGCGTGGCAGTTGCTTTATATTAACGTTTCCTATCGCTTCATTATGGGATGACTGCGCACGTGCCCTCGATATCTTGAGTGTTCTAGGACCTGGCAGAAAGCACTGAAAAGCTTACTTAACAGATAAAATAATGTGTGCGCTACGCTGAAAATAAAATAACACGTGCCACATAGCCAGCCAGCTGGTGGTCATGAAAAAAAATCAATAAAAAATCTCGACAAGAGTTTTCATTCTCATCTCCTTCGAAGATCAAGATGCCATTCGGTTAGGACAACGCTTCGAGAGTCGTGTTGAAAATAATATATATATAAATATACATTTTGTAAAACGAGGCGTTATATGCCCAGCGGGGTTGCAAAGATAGTCGTTTCCAAATTCGTGGAATCCCGTCGTGAAGTATTTCTACGAGACACCTATCGGATATACTTTGCAAAAATTAAAAAAAGAATGAGAAAAACATTTATAAGAATAATAATAAAAACCTGCACTCAGAATCTACACCATAAATACATCGATTTAGAAGAAAAAAAAAAACTTCTACAGTTATTTTCAATGATGACCTACGCAAGCATCTGTTGCAAATTTCGCACCGTGAATCATGAATTTCAGGATTTCGAATAAAATACCTCATTCGATCGAATTTGGTGTTGGAACCGGAAACATTAATTTGATCTTTAACGCGATATCAAATTGCCATCAATTTACTCGTTTTTAAATGCTGCAAACCTCAACAGTAAATTAGAAATAATTCCTAATATTGAAATCAAGAATTTCGACTCGGGACTCGAACATCGTTCGCCATCTAGCGATGTTCGGAGGAACCTTGTCTTTTGCGATTTTTCAATCAGCCGACAATTTTTATTCCTCCAACTTTTGAATGGGAAATTCGTTAATTAGCTGAGAATTGTATTGGCATAACTTTGTTTTTATAACTCGATTTTGTAAAATGGATAAGATGGAAAAAGGTTTTTTTTTTCTTCGGAATATTGCCATGAATCAGTTTTTCCAACACACGGTAACATGAAAAACGAAAAAAAAACAATGGTAAATTACCGGTAAAATGCTCGACTTTTATTTCCACGCTTGCGCACATTATTCCTAAAGTGGCCCCTCGCGCGTAACAACGACCGACAGCGAAATCAGTAACGATTTTTTTTTTTAGGTTACTTCGCGACAACTCCATCGCTAGTCGTCCGTGAAAAAATTAGTGGAAAAATAAATAAATATAAAAAAAAAAACACAAAGAATACAAAATCAAACAGACGCGCAATGTCGAAGAGGAACTCCGGCGAGGATTACAGAAAAGGTTTCGTTAAGTCATAATTGTAACTTCTGCTACTCGATGACGGTGAAACGAACTATTTTCGCGAATCAACGTCGATCGTTTATTCAATTTTTCCAATTTCTGCGCCCCTGTGTTCAGACCCGTTTTTTTCATCACAACCATTTTTTCCTTTACAACAAAAGTTGTTTATTTTGGGGACTCACTGAATGGCTATTGATCTTTTTTGTACACGTTTTCGAATGCGGGAGTGGGAAAATGTCCAGTTATCATCTTTTTATTCTTCGTACCCGCACGCACTTTCAATGTCTCGTTTCTTTGTAAAATTTTAGTACTGATTCGCCCGAAAAGCCACAAAACTTTTGCAAATGTTGTACAGAAATTGTTTCCTTCTTTTGTTTCTTCTCAAGTTTTTCTCGGTCCAAAATAAAACTTCTTTTTCATTTTTTCCCAACACTATTTACCCAAGCACCAAACCAAGACATTTTTTGTGGTTTTTCCTTCCCCTATATTTCTTAATCGCTCGATCTACACTCAGTTTATAATTGTCCTTTACGATTTGTCTATGGCTGCAACGGTGTTGAATTTTGCATCGAAATTAATAAAATTATGTTTGTTTCTTGTTTGTCGATTTTTTTCATAAATTCATATCGCAAGATTTTCGGATTCTTACTTTAAAAAACAGGAAATTAAATACATTGTCAAAACATGAAAGACTTTATTCTAAAAATTACAAATTCGAACCAAAATGAATGGTTGTTGAACTCAAAATTTTATTTATCTTGATTTGCCGCTCTTAGAAGTTTTTGGTTTAGAAAGTGAATAAATGAAAATTCTGACAAACAAATTTATTGTCAATTTGAATATTAAGAATCCTTTTAATGCAATGCGTTAACAATGCAAATTTCAATACCGTGGGACGCTGAAAGAACTCCAGGCACCGAGCATGCTGCTTGAAAGTTTTCCGGTTATTAAGTCAGCCTTGTTTAACTTGATCTGAACTTTGCCAGTGTTTGACGTTGTCAGGGTCAAGTGCCTACAGAGCAGAGGATGGAAGAGACGACGACAGAGGAAGAGAGCGTTCGCCGCTGAGAAACGAGGAGAGGCGTGAGAGTTCGACTTACTCGCACACAGATCAGAAGAAACAGAAGCTTGCGTTTGGTTTTGGAAAAAAGCCTGCTTCCCAGGATTCCAAAAAGGGCATACAAATCAAATTGGGTTCGGCATCGGTGAGTTTTATTCATTTATTTTCCCTTAGATGCAAAAAAGGGAGAAAAATGTTTCAACAAAGAATTTGTTACAGAAACCAAGTGCCAAGCCGGCTGCTTCCTTCGCGAAACCAACAGTCGCGTCTGTTTTCAATGCGGATGACGACGACGACGAGCCAGAAGAAATGCCAGCAGAAGCAAGAATGAGAATGCGAAACATTGGACGTGAAACACCAACTTCCGCCGGTCCGAATTCTTTTGGAAAAACGAAGCAAGGATTTTGCGATTCTAAAAAAATCTTTGAAAAAACTCTCAAGAAAGCTATGGAAGAAGCTAACAAATGATTTGCCTGGAACGCACTGTTCCACGAGAGTGCTGTTAATTATGTACATTAATTTACCATTAAAAAAAAGATTATCATATATTAGAATTATTCGTATTATATATTAGAAAAAATCGGTGGGACGCTTGAATTTAGAACCGATTCAATTTTGACAATGCACTGGTGCTAACGAATTTTCAATGCAGATTTGCTTTCCTGCTTCCAGTCGCTCCTGAGCACGTGTTGAAAAAGTATTAGTAAGCGCAATGGCACGGACTTTAAAGAAACGATTAATCCGTATATCACAAACGAGAATTTTCATTGAGCACAATAAGATTGTATAATTGTCATTTATCCTCAAATTTTAATTTCCAAAGTTGACAAAATCATCCAAACTCTCAATAAGTTTAGAAATATTCAGAACATCGAGTGACAAAATATGAAAGCAGCTTTATGTTAAAAAGCATTCTATCATATCTCGATCACAAAATTTCTTAGATATAAGGATGGCGAATAAATGTTTCAACATCGACAACGGAGTTTGATTTTTTTCAAGTGTTTTTTTTATTATTTTTATGTACCAAAGTTACATATGAACGCTTCACTTCCTGTTTTGCTGTCCTTGACGCATATCCTGAAACACAAACAAAAAAACAACATAAGCAACAAGTTGAAAATTTAACAAACATTGGTCTTTGATAACTTTTTCATCTTATTTGGGTCTTTTCAGTTCATTCAAAACGAATTTTGCCAAATTGTTGGGGTATAAAAAGGAAATTTACTCTTCCCTGTGCATTCAAGTAATTTTTTTTTCCTTCAACCAACAGAACACTCAATTTTAGTTATTTTCCTTACTTTTGAACTTTTGGTCTCCAATTTAAATCTGTTTTTGTCCTTCGAATAGTAACTTTTTTGAGAACATTTTTCATAAGGTTTATTACAAATTGCTATTTTATTGGAAATCTGGCTTCAATTCTGTTTACCGAAGGTTAGGTTTCGTTTTTGTAATGGAACTGATCATCCAATAACTATCGTTTACATCATTTTTTGATATTTACCCTGGGGAAGTTGCGTGCTGGTGGTGTCCTGATTCGTCGATCAGCCTTGGACCTGTTTCGGACGACCTTGGAGTGAATAGCGCAGGATACGCAGTAGTGCAACTTGGCGTACAGTTTGGGTAGCTGATAGGCGTCATACACACTGGCGTCGTTGATGTCTCGAACAGCGGCAGCTTCGACAATGTTACGAATAACGAATTTTTTGATAGCCTTGTCCTTGGGAACGCAGCGAGCGCAGTTGGTGCAGCGAACGGGATTTACGTGACCGCGGCCATGTTTGGCGCGTCCTCCGTTCCTACGTTTACACGTCTGAAAGCGAAAAAAAAGTATGCGTTAAGATCTTCGGAGGCGGAAAGCAGACCCGAAATTTCGAGGTTAGGTTCGCAGGGCCACGATGCAGATTATGGCGTGGATGCGAAATCAACTTTCACGCATGGGAAGCAGTATAAAAAAAAAGCACAAAAATCATTTCAGTTACGAAATAAATGTTTAAACCGTTTTTTGATTCGGAAAAACATTATTTTTCACTATTCCGTTGATACACTAATCACATGGCTGGCACGTTAGAACTCCCGTTGGCTTCGACTTATTTTTTATATTTATAATTATGTACGATGCGAAATATCGCATTGTGAACGTAAGAAATTTTGTGTTAACAATCTTTTTACGCAGTTGGCTATTATTAATCAATTAAGGGATGTATTATTGTTGAAAAAACATTGCGGTGCTGCTTACCATCTCGTTGCGACAGCCAGTAGCGGCTAGTGGAAAGAAAGCGGAAGAGTCCCTCGGAGCTCGTGTAACCTGAGAATCGCTTAGTCATGTGAATGTCTTTTATGACTTCCGGTGTGAGAATCATAGATTATTTGGTTTATAAGTGTAATTATGCTTGATTGTTGATTATTAATTCACATTTTGTTATGAACATAAGGATAAATATTAAATTATTGATAATAAAAGTCTCGAAATATAATCCGTCGACTTTAGTTTCTGACTAATCAAAAACGGCAGTGGCGCGAATTTCAAAATTGTCCATTTTATTTCAAGTTTTTCCGCGAGATTTCGATTCGATTGACAATAAAATTCACTCGATCTGATCGCAATAACAAATTCGAATTTTCCATATACCGAAGCGAATTTTTTGTTAAATCAGGAATCGAGAAGTTGATTTTCCTGAGCAAATAATTCATCCCGGAAATCGTAGTGACAGCCATGGCTGCGCTATTTCGGCCGCATATTGGCCGCAGCGCATGTTAGGATCTCGTGGTAATGAATTCGCGTTTGTATTTGTAACTTTTCCTGCGACATGCACAATGGAAAATTCGTCGTAAAAGTGTTAGTGACCGCGACTAAGCCAGTCTGAGTCGTCTGAGTATTGCACACGAGCACACGTGAATCGTGATAATTCATTAAAAACCGCAATATGGGTACGCAAGAAACGACGACTATTAATAATAAAAAGCATGTGAATGGAAATTGTGAAGATTTCGAGGAGTACGGGGCGAATTTTGGGGTTCTACCAACCAACGATCAAGTCAAAGAATTACAAACTATTTTACGAGACAAGTGAGTACAAACAAAAAAAAACAATTACGAGCGCAACAAAGCGACATGGATTTTTTACTCCGAACCGGCCACATGGCCCAAATCGACGAGATTAATATCGATGTTTTAAATGGCAAAAATACTCATTTTGACAAGGTCATTGTTTTCGTAATTTTGTGTACTTTTTTTACAGGAATACATCACGCAGTGATTTTAAATTTTACGCAGATCGTTTGGTACGTTTGTGACATAGATATAGAAAATTATTTTGTGACCTCGTAATTATTCGGATTTTGGGACATTATTTCTTGCTCAAAAGCAAACTTAGATTTTTTTGTTTTTAATCAAATCTTCGTGATTTTGCTTACAGATCAGGCTCGTGATCGAAGAAAGCTTGAATCAGCTGCCATTTTCAAAATGTGTCGTTACCACTCCGACTGGTGCCAAATACAAAGGTTTAAAATACCAAAAAGGAAATTGTGGAGTTTCCATTGTCCGGAGCGGGGAAGCCATGGAACAGGTAATTGATAAACACAAAATGACACAAGAAACTCCACTTTTTACATCAATGGATTGCAGAAGAATAATTTTTATTCTTGAGCTACAATGTTTCGATTTTTGAAACGTTTGAAAATCCTTAGAAAACAAGCAAGAATACTAAAAAAAAAATTTATTCTGCATTGGATAATGATGCAAAGTTTATATCATCATTTCTAAGTCCCCGAAACATTGAACGACAATTTCAATTGGTTTCCAGGGCCTGAGGGACTGTTGTCGTAGTATAAGGATTGGGAAAATATTGGTTGAAAGCGACGCTGACACGCACGAGGCCAAAGTCGTCTATGCAAAATTCCCAGACGACATAAGCGAAAGAAAAGTCCTTTTAATGTATCCCATAATGAGTTAGTACCGAACAAAAACAGAACAGAATCTTTTTCCATTACCCAAAAATATTCATACTGAGGGAAAAAGTTTGGCTAAAATTAAATAAACTAATGAAGTTTTGTTAGCCATTTTTTTTTTGCACAAATAATGGATATTTGACTTGATGTTTGAAGTTGATATTATGATTTTTATTTAGGCACAGGAAACACGGTGATTAAAGCCATAACTGTGCTAAAAGAGCATCATGTCCCTGAAGAGAATATCATACTTTCAAATTTATTTTGTACACCACCAGCTGCCAAAACGCTAGTCACTGCCTTTCCCAAGGTGAGAAATTTCGAGACTAGAAGAAAACGTCCTTCTGAATTCATTGTTATGCTTTTAATGATTGTTTTTTTTTTGTTTTGTTTTATTTCAGATGAAATTCTTGACATCGGAGATCCATAATATAGCGCCAAATCATTTTGGACAAAAATACTTTGGTACGGATTGAATTCCTTGAATAATTTTAGAAAACAAGTACCTTTAGGTATAGAATTATAGGAAAAATCAGGATAACGTAAACAAAAAAATCATGAAAGAAACGAACTATTGAAGTCTCTAACAAAAAAGGTCTCTAACGTGCATAAAAGTTTTCATAGCGGTGCAATAATAATGCGATTTAAAGCATAAACCTATTGTTCTATTTGGGCAGAGTTCAAAAGTGTTTTTTTTTTTGAGCCTGTCTCGAATGAATAACGGTGCCGTTTTCAAGTATTATAAACATGTACTATATTTATTTATCATATAAGCATAGAATATTGATTTAAACTTAGAATCATGAGACGTAAAAGAGAAATCCTTTATTTCATCGACTGGAAAACCGATCAATTTGGCTGCTTCAATAGTTTGAATTTTTTTTCTACCACTAATTATAAGACTGCGTGTATAAATTTTAATATTTTATGAGTACTTATACGTCGAATTTTTGAAGAGAAATATCAATCATTTTTGTTGATGGTGAAATGCATAAAACAAATATTCGAATTTTAAATTCCAAATCGTGAGGGAACATGGGAGGGTGAAGAATTTGTCATTTTTTTCATCATGGCTTTTAAACTGATAAGCTATACTTGTGGCACAATATAATTATGACTTTATCATCGATTATTCATTTTTCGTGTGAAATACTTGTCCCACCGCAATTATATATGCCTACAGGGTGGCTGTAATGAAAAAAAAAAAAAAAACTAAATTGAATCTCCGGACAGCTAAACTTAAGAATTGTTGTACATAAAAAAAACAAATTATTGATTCAGTCAGTGGAAAAAAATAACATACGAAGATACCTACAAGGTATTGGAGGCAAATGTCATTAAATCATGCAATTAGTTTCAGGGTGTCTAGAGTGGTAAATTGATGCATAATACGAGAATGAGTCGAGATACATAAGATTTTTATTACTTCCTTAAATACACTGAAAGTTTTGAACAATAGAAACGTTTCGGCGTTAAAAAACCAATTATTCACTGACCAGCCTTAGGATTTGTAAAGTTTTTAGATTATATACCACGAAATGGAGGGTGTGTTGGGTTGAGGGAAAAATGCATAATAATTAAATCGTTTACTCAAACAAATTGTCTAAACAATTAGTTTTCAATAATTTTTTTCCTTTTTTTTTTATAAATACGAATTTCACGATATAGATGCAAAATAACGAATAATTTTTGTATAGAGAACGAGGGTGAAGGACGAATGAACTTTTGCCATTTTTAATGAAATTTTTCAAATTCCACCCATTTTATATGTCAATGAAACGTCAAGAAGTTGACACAATGAACAAACCTTTTTTTTTTCTTTGTTAATCTACGTTCTGCGTGATGAATTGCATTGAATATAATAAAAACGCATCTGTCGTTGAACGTAAAAAAAAAAAACATATTTTGTAATAAACACTGCATTCAACAAAATCATTTATGTTTTATTTTTGTTTTTTCTTTGTTGATTATTATTCCAACATTTTCCTAACAATAAGAACGATATATTGATGAATATACATTTGCTATAATTATTTTCAGGCTGTTCGTATCACAGTGTAGTGATATAGTGGACTCGCAAAGTGGAGGACATTGAAAAAATATATATATTACGTGTGTGTTTTAGTAAAGAGTTATATTTATGAATTTGAATGAAATATAATAAATTATATTTTGAATTTAAATGGGAATGGGAAAGGGACGATTTTGAGAGTTTGAGTGCTAGAGATTTTCACACCAGGAACGTTGATTGAAATACGTTGCGGTAAGAAACAGCCGATTTAACTAGGTCACGGTGTTGAGTGAATGTATGTATGTATCTAATAACAAAGCAGGCCGTTGGTGCTATTTTCACCCGTGAAGATCGGTGAACTTTCTGGAATCTTACCAATGCAGATGAAGAAACGAATTATAAATTATTTTCATTCAATTAATTTAACGAGGAAAATAAGGATATGACTATTTTGTCGTTTCAATAAAATCTCAAAGATTTTTGTCAACAGTATATCGTTTATTCTGGAATATAAGCTTCAAGGAAATTTCATTCAGGCATTGGTTTATTTTTTTTTTCATTTTTATGATTATTAACTACGTTAATGCTTTGCTTATTTATACAAGATCGCTCGATATTCGCATAAAACGGAAATAAACACTTCTCGTTCCTCCTCTAACGCATAATTTTTTTATTTCAAATATTTCGCCAATGAATAAAATTATTGCATTTTTAATTGCATTACTGTACAAAATACTATGCAGTATAAATGACAATTATTCAAAAATAATATTGCAATTAAAATTACAAACTTGCCCTGTTTATTTAATTTTAACGAAAGTATTGAAGAAATGTTTTTTCACAAAACAAACAAGCAGTGCTCATTTCCGGTACATAAGGCTATTATCGTTTTCCCGTACGTTTTTCTTTCTCATTTTCACAAATAACGGGATTCCATGACAATAATAATAGTAATATGATGTATACATATAAATATCTAGAAAAGGCTAAAAGCTAACGTTATATATGTAATGAAAATTATTTGTCATGTACTCCCGATATTCGTTACAACCGATAGATCTCCCGATTATTTGTAGAAATATTTTTTAGTCTCTTCGTTTCGTTTTTTTTTTTTCTACCAACAGACTTTCGTTTCGTTGGACTTCCGATCTGAAGTCATAAAATTCGTGCGCAACCACGAGCGTGAAAAATAAAATAAAAATAAAATAATCAGCTCTTGTAATCCAAGTTCTCTAACGCATAGATCGTAAAAATATGAAATAGAAAGTCTAACTTCGTTTAATCTTTAGGCTGATCTCAATAACTGCTTTAAACTCGCGGAGGGGAGTAAATAAATGGTGTTTTTAACTAATTTGAGCTTGGAACTGTCGTACAGATTGCAATTAAAAGTATTCAACGTGGTTTTTCTTAAGCGTATTAGAAAAGTTGAGGGTTGCTATTATACGTGGGAATTATTCGTCAATACCCCACCGAACAATACTTATATCACGTATTATAATAATAAATCATTGCTAAAATCGCACGATGAGCAAAAAAAATATATATTTTTATATATTCAAAGCACGCTGCCAGACTTTTCGGCATCAGTCAGGCATTTCTACGCTTTGGCCACTTTTTTAAAATAATACAACAATCCTAATTCGTACATTACTGTGCGAATCTGACAACTACGTTGTATTCGAGTGAAAATTAAGTGATGTGACTTTTTTGTTCAGACAATGACTGACGAATTATTGTGAATCATGAAAATTCGAATGAGAATGGCTTTTTTATTTGAATTGCTCAAAGTAAAATTTGACTCAACGTACTTTCTAAATGTTTGATGAGGATATTGATGTTTTTTTTTCTTTTTATATATATTATAAAATAAGATGAGGTCTTAATCATAACAATACGTGTGTTTTGTGTCTTGTAATCATTTGTTTCATGCGCATTTGTGATATTACGATGTGATAATATTATCTCGGCAGTATTTTTCATTCAGCCTGAGTTGCACAACCAAAGAAAGAAAAGTCTCTGCAAAAATCTAACCTCATGGAAGGACAATGAGAACGATTTTACAAAATTTCAACGATTACGCTTCGCCATTTTTGTTTTTTCCTTCTGTTCTTTTGTTGGAAATGTTTTTCTGCCTCTGGACTCTCCTTTTACTCTTCTTGCTCTTGGTCATCCGAATTTTCTTCGTTCCTCTCTGCACTCTCTTCTACTTCTTCAGAATCCAACTCGTCACCCGTTTCTCTAGTTCCCCCCGTCTCTGATTCTGTTGCTTTTGCCTTATCCTCTTCTTTTTCACCGGTCGTTGCCGATGGCTTTTCATCCAAATCACTGAAAACAATTATCATCTCGTGATTCACTATTCATCATCCATCGATCGAACCTGTCGTTATTCTCTCCCAACTTCTTATTTATTCAATATTATCCGTTTCTGGTTTTCATTGAAATTAATTTCCTATTTATTAAAAATCGAGTTTACTGCCGCATTATATTTAAAAATATCAAAAATCTGCAATGGAAGATAATCGTTCTTGATTTTATTATTTTGTAGATAATAATTTTTATTCTTATGTGTCTCATTCATTTTCTGAGAGCAATTTAGAAAAAATTTAACAATGAGAACAGTTTTCTTACATTTATATTGAGAGCATATAAATCATTGTATTTATTTACTTTCTATTCCATTTCATTGTTCTACTTACCCCTCCAAATGTACGGCACTTGTGTCCTTGTCCAACGATGCCTTAAACAGAAATAAAACATGAGCTGTAGTTGAGTTCAATTGTAGATTCCAGGAATTTTTTAATCATCTTCATTTCCGAAACTACAAAATACCTCTCGACTCGAAGCATTTCCATTTTGTTGTATACTGTTGCTCTGCATTGAACTTTTCCTACTAACATCAGCCGTACTAGGCACTAATTTCAGGAACTTGTCCAACTCGTCAATTTCGTTCGATAAATCGAAATCCTCGTAATCCTGTTGAAATAACAATTCATCTTAATAACAAATTCAATTTCCCCAGAATTTATTAAGTACATTCAATTTATTTTATTAATTTTCCTGAAAATATTCTCATTACAAACGATGTTCAGCATAATCATCGTATTGAATTTGAAACTGAAAAAAAAATGTCTCAAATAATTTCCAAAACATTGGCTAAATGTTTCTTTAAAGTTAAACAGTTGACTTGGAAAATGTTTAAATTTTTAGATAATCGAACTTGAATAGGAAAAATATTGAACAATATGTTGTTGAACCCAGAAGTAAACTTTTTGGTATGAAAGGCTCGGAAAAGGGTCGCAACCCAAGTTTAGATCAATTTAAAGTTTGCCGGGTCTCACAGACCCACAAGTAGATAGGAGATGTTTATTCGTTAAATCAATATTCTCATGTTTCAACAGTCTGAAAAAAATTAACGAGTGAGAGCAACTTCTATCGATAAAAATAGATGAAAAAAAAAATTACTCCGCAATAATCTTCATCGTTGAAAATCTGTGGCGGCAAAGGATATTTGCTGTTTTTAGCGGTACTGTTACCCTGCATGAATTCTTTTTCATCCTCCTTTCCAGGCTCGGTAATGTCAATGACTTCATACTCGACATTTTTACTGTCAAGAATCATTAAAACTCGTTGCTGTCTTTTTTTCACCTGTTAAAGAAAAATGCATGATACTTGAATAAGTAGTAGAAAAAAAGTGACATCACTGGGTATGAATCATCGTGCGAGATAATTCGGGTCCTGAGAATTGTCACGAATGATATATATTTCACTAGCAGCATAAAATCCATATGTACGATTGAATATAAAAAAAGAAAAAATGTCAAAAACTTTGCGTCCGAGCAAAGACGATTTTTCGGAGTGTACCTTTAGGGGTAGTTTTTAAAATAGATCGTCGCGACATCGCGTTGTCATTGACTTTGGGCTCGAAGTTTTATTAGCTTTATAATTGACGACAGAAGGTCACGAAATTTGTAATCTGATACGAATGATCGTGATGGCGCGTATGGATCACGAAATGTCACAAGTACACAATTATACTTATGTGTGTTGGTATTATAAAATAAATCACCGAGGGTTTTGGCACTGCTCAAGGTCTTCGAAACAAAATTTGCTCTTTATATACGACTATTATAAAAAAAGAAAAATAAATTATGAAAAATAAAACGAAAATTTGGCACTTACTTCTTTATTACCGCTGATACCCGATATGTAGACCTTGACGGGCATGATTGGACGATTATATTTTGTATTAATTATCAATTATATTTCGTGTCAACCCGGCACACGATATATTCTACAAACTCTGTTTTATCCGCTTTTCACACACACGCGCACACATGGGACGCGCTTTTTAACGCGACGCTCGGTGGTTTTATTACTGGACGATCGAGCGTGCTGCGCGAAGTAACAAAATCAAAAACAACAAAACAACAATTCACGACTGCCGCACTACTGTGGCTGGTTATGGACTGACGGACTGACGGCGATTAGTATATCGCGCTCTCTAGCCGCTAAAATGCTTCACGAAAAAAGTCGTCTACCGTAGGCTGGCTGGGGGAACTCTTCTTCTCCTACGCCTCTCTTTCTCTCTGTTACTACGTCACCGAAAAAAAAACTCAATTTGTATGGGTCATTTCACTTCGGGAAACCTAGTTTCAAAAAATTTTTGATCTTTTCAGCAAGTTTTTAACAGAAGGAAGGGAGAGGAATTAAAAAAACAATGAATTTAAACAGCAACGCATTTTGTTTTATTACGATAATTCCGACGAACCTGAAATTAATTACATTATTAAAAAATTTAAAGATGCATGACGAACTCTGCAATAAAAACCATCATTCGTTTGATGACAAACGAAATAATTTGTCTTTAGGTCATAAATATGTCAACACTAATTTTGATGAGCTCTCTGAAGGATTAATGCACGGTTTATAAATTACTGCAATGGAGTCAAAATGTCTCATAAAAAAAACGTTTGACATTTAATGCCTCGTACATAAGATAAATAATTATACGAGGAGACACCTACACAATTTGTAGATCGAACAAGAGTTACAATTCTCGTCGGGGCTCAAAAACACCTTTCAAACCAGAGAGTAAGGAAATTTTTGATGAACGGATTTGAGTGGTTTTTCTTGACGTGGCGTTTTCTCCTAGCGGTCGACACGGTCGACACGTGAGAACGTCAAACTTTTTTCATTGGCTAACAAAATCAATGCCACAGTTCACCCAGTAGGAATAATCGCGTTGACAATTAGTGACTTGTGACTGGTTTCATTGCGTGCGACCAATTCGTCGCTGTTGGTTGTTCGAACAGGCCCACACATAATAAAATGTTGGGCCCCGTCCTGAACCGTCGTCTATTCTATTTAGCTAAAAGTAATAAAAATATTTGTTTAAATCGAAGAGTCTCCAGCCGAATATCGCGACAATTAATTATCTGCAAAGGTCGGTCCTTCGATCTAACCAAACACAGCTTACCAATAATATCAGCTGCAGCGATCAGGGTAATTGGTGTTGTCTTCTATGTAATACGTATTTTTATTGACTTATTGCACATTTTTTTTCATCTCAATCATCTTAGTTACATTCCATACATTCTCTCTCGTGGATGAATTCAATAACGAAGGCTATTTCAAGTTTTCTGATTCATAACCTTATTTCATAAAATTCTCGTTATGTTGCAAAAATATTCATTTACTTTTTTGTATCATATGATATTGTCATCGTAATGAAATTGTCTTTCATTGCTGCTCCGTAGACACGTTGCACCTAAGGAAATTAAGATAGCATTTTTTTCTTACTCTTTAACTGTATTTTTCAATACTAAAACAATATTTTCAATAAAAATCAATGTGTATCAAAATAAAAGTGAATTCAGTATTCCAATTGAACATCAATTCTGTATGTCTTTAAAATTATTAAATTAAGTAATATTTAATTAACAGAATGATTATTATTAACAGAAAAACCATGAAACATTCGAAACCGCATAAATGTTTTCATCCAAAATTGACATAAAATTAAATTTTGATATAAAGACATAAAAAGCCATATTTATTCCAGACTTTCCTAAATAACAAATTCATACAAATTGACTGTCCAAAAATTCTGCAGATTTATCGAACGTTCATGAGTTATGGGTCGGAGGTGGAGAGAACGTGGTCGCAGGAGGAAAAGCACTTTGAAAAAATTAGTTACCGATGAAACGGATGTTATTAAAATAATGGAAGATTGGATGTTGTCCTTAAATTGGTTTCCCATATGTAAATTAGCGCCGACAGTATTTCCAATAACAGGCAGAGGTTTGATGTGCCTTGAGGATGTAAATGCAAACGACATTCTCATGAACATACCCAGTGAATTATTGATAACAACCTCCTTGGTACAAAACAGCCAAATCCATGTGATTTTTCAGAGCGAAGAAAGCTACGAGGCTCAATGTGTCTTGGCAGTATTTTTAGCTTATGAGAAACATTTAGGCAAAAATTCCTTTTGGAAACCGTATCTGGACACTCTTCCGAACTTTTATACCACTCCAGATTTCTGTTCAGCGAGAGAAAAAAAAACCTTATCCCTGACATCAATAGATTTAGAATCGCAGAGCAATAGAGTTCCAAATAATTATCGTTCCATCGTTAGTTCTCTGAACAAGTTGAAAGAATTGGGTAAAGATTGTTGTACACACTGCTCGGAATCTTTCCACAAAATACTTTCTTTCCGTGTTTTTAAATGGGCATACTACACCGTCAACACAAGGGCCGTGTACATTGACAGCACAAGGAAAAACTCAAAGAGTCGCGTTCGAATCAAAGATTCTGATAATATGGCTTTGGCTCCTTTTTTGGATCTTTTTAATCACAGCTATGATGCAGCTGTCGAAGTTGACTCAGTTTTTCACAACGAGAATCAAGAATATTATCAGCTTCGGACCTCGAAATCTTTTTCCAAAGGTTCTCAAGTTTTTATCAATTATGGCTCTCATAACAGTTTGAAACTTTTTATAGAATATGGGTTTTTCATTCCTGGCAATCCATTGGATCAAGTTCCCTTCGATTTCTCTCATATTGAACGAGTTTTATCCGTTTCCCAATTTTCTCGGGACTTTATTGAGTCTCACAATTTCCACGACAATATGGGGTTCACTTGGGAAGGACTGACTTACAATGCAAAAATTGTACTCTTTATTTTAAGCACTCGGTCAAGTAGAGCAGAATGGAAAATTAATGTATACAACGGTACATTTTCTCACGAGGATTTAATAGGAATAAAGTCTCTGGGTAAAAAAATATTGGACATTAAAATGAACGAATTAGGTGAACAATTGAATATTATGGAGCAGGTCGTTGAAAAAACAGCAAGTTTTGACATTGCAATGGGACTCATCACAGAGTACATTCGTTTGCTAAACAGCGCTTGCAAACAATTAATCAATTAATTAACTATAAACGCGTCTCGATGGACCAGTTAACTTTAATATTAATTTAAGAAGCAAAATGTTTTTTGGACATTGCCATTATCACTGTAACATCAATTGAATAAAAAATCTGAGAAAAAAAAAACTGAGATTACTTTCATTTACAGTATTGCAGTGGAAACGTAATCGATCGAGCTCAAACTAAAAAATGCGTTCCTCAATCAAAACCTGTGGTTACACCGACGAGAACTCGACTCGTAGTCGATGGAGTTACCGGAGGAAAACCTGGACAACAAAAACGTAACTGTTTCCATCCTGGAGTTTCTAGCTTGAGCAGAGAAAATGGTATCGTCGACAGTGAACCGATCAACAGTTCACAAATGATAAAGGCAATGCTCGGTTACATATGGCCAAAGGTTTGTTCATATTTCAATTACTTTACGGTCCATAACACATCAACGTTTGCCAATTTTGTTTCTAAAAGCATCGAAATAATAATTCATTAATACGACATCGAAGAATGATGATCCATTCATAAGAATTAAAATCAGACACAAAAAATATCCAGAATTTTATGGCTGAAAATAATGAATGTCCTTTTTATTGTTTCAGGACGAACCGGAAATACGGAAACGTGTTAAAATCGCTGTTGGCTTGTTAGTTGGTGCTAAAGCTTTGAATGTTTGTGTACCAATATTATTCAAACATGCAATCGACACCCTAAATTCAATTTCTGTCGAATCGGGAGGTGAAGCTGTTCTTGGTATGGGAACAGCACCGGAAACTGTAACTACCGTTGCAACAGCCATACTCTTAGGATGTAAGAAAACTATAATATATTTCATTACAGCTGCCTATCGATTAAACGTTTTCTCGATTATTTTTATATCGAAAGGACTTGATTTATGAACTCATTAATTATCCTTGGTAATTATTTCGTTCGTTCATTTTAATAAAATACAATTTTCCGTTCAAAGTTTTCGGTTTCAAATCTGCGATTTTCATTTTTTATTTTTTTTGCAGTTCTTCCAGATAAAATATATTTTCGAAACATCATTTTAATTCGATGATTGAGCATAAATTAATTGTTGTCTTAGATGGAATTGCCCGAGCTGGAGCAGGAGGTATGAACGAGGTGCGAAACGCTGTATTTGCAAAAGTTGCACAGCATTCTATAAGAAAAATAGCAAAAAACGTTTTTCTCCATCTGCACAATCTTGATCTGGGCTTTCACCTCGGAAGACAGACCGGTGCTCTTTCTAAGGTGAGGTAATGTTACAATAAACGAATGATTCGACAGACTAATCATTTTTTTTTTCTCGTTAAAAACCTAATGCCATTGATACTATGAATTTCGATACAGACGATAGATCGTGGAAGTCGAGGCATTAATTTTGTCCTCTCTGCAATGGTATTCAATATTGTACCCATATTTTTTGAACTGGGTCTCGTCTGCACGATTCTTGGATTGAAATGTGGTCCTGAATATGCCAGTGTGGCTCTCGGTTGCGTTGGGTTTTACACGATTTTCACTCTTTTGGTTACACAATGGAGAACGAAATTCCGTGTTTACATGAATAAGGCTGAGAACGAAGCTGGCAACAAAGCTATCGATTCGTTGATCAATTACGAAACTGTAAAGGTAAACACAGTGAGAAATCTCACATTTTCATCGAATTAAACTTTGAATAGTTTGTTTTTATCTGCCTTTTTCTTTTCATTAACTTGATACTTTTTCCAACAGTATTTCAACAATGAAAAATTCGAAGCCGAACGATACGATCAATCCTTGAAAAAATATGAAGCTGCCTCACTTAAAACGAGTACGAGTTTAGCGATGCTCAATTTTGGCCAACAAGCCATCTTCAGTGTTGGATTAAGTGCAATTATGATTATGGCTGCAGATGCGATCGCAGCAGGTATTTTTCTTTCTGCGCTGATAAATTTTGTTGTTGTAAGAATTCTATATCAACGTAAATCGATGTTTTTTTTTTCGTAGGGACCATGACTGTGGGCGATTTGGTAATGGTCAACGCACTGTTGTTCCAACTGTCAGTTCCTTTAGGATTTCTGGGCTCCGTATATCGCGAAGTTCGTCAAGCATTCATCGACATGCAAACGATGTTTACGCTCATGTCGAAAGAGCCGGTGATAAAAGTGAGTCACGTTTATCAATTTTTTCCGCATTTATTGTGGATGCAAATGATTAGAAGATTAATCTCATAGACTAAGAAATCAATAATTTATTCATTCCGAACGCATGCTATTGCGAAATATTTTTGTGGTCGATGAAATTTCGAAAACTGACATTCAATTTTTTCTTCTAATTAACAGAACAAAGACACGGCTGTACCATTCATCGTATCGCCGAACACTGCCGACATTTCATTCAAAAATGTGGGCTTCCAGTACATTGAAGGAAAACCAATTTTCAATGACGCTTCATTCACAATCCCGAGTGGGAAAAAAGTTGCAATTGTCGGTGGCTCGGGTTCGGGGTAAGTTTTCCTTTAAATTCTGCTTTTCAATCATATTTTCGGTGTAGACAGTAAACATTTTTTCTTTTTTCACAGTAAAACTACACTCATAAGATTGCTGTTTCGATTTTTCGAACCTCAGCACGGCGAAATATTTATTAATGGGCAAAATATTCAGGAAGTCGATATCAACGATTTGAGACGATCCATCGCAATTGTTCCTCAGGTACAAGTTTGATGCAATTTTTACAATTGCACAAAAACGAAAGATTCTCTTTTACTTCATCCAACAGCTTCGACTTTTTTTGAAAAGACGAATAATAAGATCAATGAAACTTTGTAAAATCTTCCATTAATTTAATTAATTATTTGTTGATGCAACAGGATTCTGTGTTATTCCACGACACAATATACCACAACTTACACTACGGCGATCTCTCAAAATCGGAAGAGCAAGTGTACGAGGCTGCAAGAATGGCAAATTTGCACGATGCCATTCTGAAGTGGCCGAAAGGTTATGAAACCCCTGTTGGAGAACGTGGACTAAAATTAAGTGGTGGAGAAAAACAAAGAGTTGCGATAGCTCGAGCGATTTTGAAAAACAGCCCAATTTTGGTTTTTGACGAAGCGACATCGTCGTTGGATTCAATTACTGAGCAGGTAAGAAATGTAGCAGCGAAAATTTACTAACAACTCATTCAAAAAATGTTGTTTTTTGAAAACGAAACCAATTTTTTAATTCCAACTTTTGTGTTTTCTACAGAATATCTTGGAGGCTCTTCGCCGAGCGACGTCGGGTCGTACATCGATTGTGATAGCTCATAGATTATCGACAGTAATGGACGCTGACGAAATACTCGTTTTGGACAACGGACGTTTGGTAGATCGAGGAACCCACGAGGAGCTCGTGGCGAAGCCCCAATCGATGTACAACAAATTGTGGGAGGCTCAGCACATGGGAATGGACAAGAGTTCTCGGGCAGACAAGTCTTGAGATTAATAATTCGGAGGACTCACGGATAAATAAATCGTCCGGCCGTTAGCCGCATTGTATATTGTAAATAACGAAAGCGACGAAATCTATGTCTCGGGCAAGTTGTACAGTATTTCCGAGGAAATTTGTATAGTGTAAAAAACTAAGGGGAGCCTGAACAAATTGTTAAAAAATTCTGCAAAGATGCAGGCATCTTTGACAACGTAGTGACTAAGAACATAAAACGAAAAAAATGTGAAAGTATAACACAGTGTACAAAACGCAATTAAAAAAAGTTCAATTTTGAGTTTCTCGTTGAGAATTTTACTGAAAATGATAATAGAGTTGTACAGCCGAAAAAAAGTTGACAATTAGTCAATGTTAGATATTGATAATTGAATAAAAAGACTTGAGAGCTAAACGAATTGAATCGAAGAATAATAATTTTATTTTTTTCACAAAACTATTTAAATCAACATTAATTGTTTATTTTTTAATTCTTTTAACCTAAATTTACGATCAGCCTATAAACAAGGACAATAATCGTCGTATTTTGATGTAAAATTTCAAACTTGACGCTTCATTTGCAAATCAATTGGTTTTTTCTTAATGACGTAAATCTCAATGAGAAGCACAAACGACGGCAGTCGCTTTTTTAGCCGAACCAGAAGCGTTTGCAAGTGAAATAGTGTACAAGGCATTAAAAAAAAAAAATGTGTGTCACGGATAGGTGTTAGGTATGCAACGAGAGCAGAATTCTGCTTCGGTTCGCAGCGCGTTCAAATCCTAAAAATATAGTAATATATGGAATAAGGTCTTTGAGGATGAAAATACATGCTTGATGTAACACACAGTTATTGATCATTTTTTCCGTGTGTTATTGTCTCGTATCACCGTGACAACGTGTGCGAAACAATCATGGATGCCACGGCACAGCCGGCAACCTGTTTTTATTTTTTCACTATTTTTGACAACTCCACGTCAATGTCGAGAGAGAAAAAGAGGAATTGAGCGCGATGAGGAGGTTTGAAATGTGATTAATAAAAAGTGCGACAAGGATTTGCACGTAAAATGCAATCTGAGGTGCCTTCACTGCCCGTAGTGTGTTCCGATGGGAAGAAGCGTTCAGCTAGGTAAAAAAAAAACAAAACGAAAGTACCATAGTGTCGTAAAGGTTTTTTTCATATAGTGTCGTAGCAAACCCGGGAGGCTCTAACATTGGACGTTTTATTATTTATTGTCGTTAGAGATACGGATTTAAACGACGAAAGCTCAAACGTACAAGTTAAGAATCATAACGCGTGCAAGTTTTCAACGAATCTCGTCTCGAATCGCAAGCAATTGCATCCTTTAGTCGGTTCGTAAGAAAAAATATATCTTTTTTCTTCTTGTTTATTTTTTTTTTTTCGATTCTATCGGTTAATTGGTGAATATTTTCAACTCGGCTATAGGGGCACCGTACAGAAATAGCATGCGTCTATACGCCTTGACTGAACCCATCAGATCCACCAACAAATCTTCCGTGGGACAACGTGTTATGTCAGCCAAAATGCTACGTGTTAAACAGTTGCAAAATCAACTTTCTGATGCTCATTATCATCTCAATGTAAATATCTTATTTTTTTACAACATGTAAATTCTATGCTAAACCTTGTATTTCAATTTTTCTTATAATATTTTCTATAATTGTTTATTTATCAGGAATTGGCCAATGAAAATAGACTCCTCAAAGCTCTCCAAAAACGACAAGACTCCGCTTTGCGAAAATACGAAGGTAAAAATGCGGAATTACCGAGAATCATTAATTCGCATCATGAAGAACTTAAGGTATTGCAAACTAAGTACAAAAAATTGAGGATGCAGCATAAACAAACGTGTGATTTGTTGAAAGAAAAGGAAACTGAGATTTACTCGTTGCAGGTGATTTTTATTCGAATTATACTATTATTTTCAATTTTTTATGAATACATTAATAGAAATTTTAATAATTTTTTGCAGGCCCAAAATAAGCATCTCGTGCAATTGAGCAAAGATCGCCATCTCGAGGAACGAGAAAAACTACAAATGCGAGTTTCCGATTTGAACTTCAGAATTGAACAGCAACAAGAAACTATTCAGGTAAATATGACATAGACAAAGATCTAGAATCTTTTCAATTAAAACGAGATTTTATATTTTTACTTTGATAGACGCTGAACAGAAAACTTGCTCTTGAAAGTAAAAGCTTGAAACATCAGCTCAATGCAGAAGTGGCAAAACACAAAGAGACGCAGAAAAACCTGAACGAGGCTTTGGAAAAATTGAAAAATCTCGAAGATTTGTTGGACAATAGGGAAAAAAGATTGTACTACAGTGGTCGATTGCCAGTTTGTAATAAAGGAAAATCTATGGGCAGTCAATCGCTCATGAATTTAGGACAAAATAGGTAAATCAAAGGAATTTAAGCTTTTTTCTATTTCAATCATTTCAACGTTCAGCAACTTTCCAAAATTTTAATTGCACAGCTTCGCCAAAAACAATTTTCATTGATGTCTTTTTGCAACTATTGAACAAACTTCTCATTAGTTTACATATTCAATTAAAATTTTGGAAATTATTGCAGCGAACAAAATCCCTAGACTCGAATTAAAAATAAAATCTAAACGTAAATTTCACTTTTTCGATTTTGTTCCAAAATTACCAATTTTTCTGTATAAATTGTTGCAGTGCTCCACCAAATCCTCTGAAATCCAGAGGAAAAAGTGGAGGATCCCAAAATGAGCCTGAAAATGGAAGTTTGGTGAGTGTCTATAATTTAAATCCTGCTGAAAATAATCATAATTGAATTTTCGAATAACAGATAAATTTGTACGTTCGTAGCCCAAGCTCACAAAGACAGAATTGAGCGAGGGAAAAACAATTCCAAATTCGAAGGATGTACAAAACGAAGAAACGCCAATAACCGAGACCATGAGCAGTTTTCAGCAAGTACGAAAATTTCGCCTTCAAAAATCGTACAGTCGAAGCGGATCTGCGAGTCTTTTAAACGTGGTGGATAAATCTGAGGAAGAGGAGACGACGATAAACGATAACAATCGTGCAGCTAAATATTCTCGAATCGAGAAACTCCGGGCGAAAAGATCGACGATGAACGAAATCGAGTCAGACGATGAAGAAATCAAAAAATTCGTCAATGATTTCGAGACCGCGAATGGCAAGGAATCTTACAAGTTGCCCAAAGAATTAATGAAAGAATTTGGATATTCCAGCAGCGATAGCGAAAGTAATATGGGTGACGAAAAAATCGAATCTGGTTCATTGGCCAGCAAATCGAGAGACTTGCATACGAGGTAAATACGATTGACCATTTCCTTAAGGTAGTTCTCTTGTAATTTTGAATTTTTCAACCATAAAGAAATGGATAAAACATGAGGATCGGAATAAAATCTTCCAGCTGGGTTCATAGAAATCTAAAAAACTTTCTTTCCAATAATAGACCTCGTAGAATAAATACAAAAGATTCAAAATTTTTATTACCTTTATTCGAAATACTGTGAAATAATGTTTTTAGCTGATAATTCGAAAAATTCTTGACTGATTGACAGAAAAAAATTAGCACGAGAACTACCTTCACTAATTTCCACAAAAATTGTGAATAAATGAAATAAGACGAAACATGAATGTCCTCGTGAAAGTTCAAACGAAATTTCAGATTAATCGCAGACGAATCGAGCCTGGCTCGACATTCCGTTCCTAGTAAAGTGGCCAAAGATAAATATTCTGCAAACAGTTCCGACAGCGAATCGGAGACTGGGGATCGATTGAAAAATTTGTCTACTTCGATAGAAGATTATGGGGTTGTATTGCGAAGCACGAAAGAAAATGTTGAATTGTCAGTGAGCGATTTTTTGAAACTTGACATCAATGCGACTGATTCGGATTCGGAGATGGAAAGACTGAGGAAAGCGCACTCGGAACCGTTGGAAAAGTCAGACGATGTCAACGCGACTGTGTCATCGACCCAAGGGCCTGAAAACGGCCAGCAGCGTTTATTGGAAATGACGAAATCGTGGTCGGAAGTCCAAGCAAAGATAAAGAGAGATCGAGAAATTTCAGAGGGTCAATTGAAGGCTCTGAACGACGGAATTTTGGAAGACGAATTAGAAAATAAACTGGTTAGCGAAGATCGTGACGATTTGACTAAGGATAGAAAATATTCGTTCAAAGAGACTGAAAGTTTAGTGCATTCGCACGAGGAAATTTCTGGAGAATCATTTCGGTCACACAGAAGAATTGAAAAGCGTGAAGAAACTTTCGAAATTCCAACAGCCCAGCAAAATGGAGTGGAAAAGACTGAATTTCTAGATAGTCACAAAACGTCGAGACACGAGTTGGAAGCACAACCGAAGTCCGCCGAAGAATCCTTAACGAAAACAGTCGCGAGTCAGCAGGCATCAGAAAAAATTGTAGAAAATGGAATTGGAAACGATAAGTCAGAAGCACCGGATATTAAATTGATCAATTTCAACAAACAAAAATTATTGGCAGCCATGAAAGCAATCGACGACAACGAGAACATAGATTTTTCATCGAACCAAAAATATCGACCGCCCCACTCTGCAGTACGATCTCAAACGAGTGTAACGGAAAATCTATACAGAGGACTTCCGACTCATACGCGAAAAAAGGATGATTTATTGAAGGAAATATTTGGCGATAGCAAAGTAGAAACAAAACTTCGTGGAGGTTGCAGTAAGTTGCATTGAAAGAAAAATATCAAGAGTGAAAAATGACTGAATACGACAAGCGCAACATGCAAAGAAAGATTGTTGAATAAACAACGTTTTTCTAAGAGTAAGAAGAAAAAGTATTAGATTTAGAGAATCGGAGAATCGGATAAATCTTCGACGAAAAAAAAAGAAGAAAATGTTGGAAAAAAGATAGTGGGTGAATTTTCATAAGCCTAGAAATCCTGACTGTACAAACCGGTAAGACTCCGCAATTTGTATAAAGTCTCATTAAAGAGTATTGTACTACGGAGCACGAAAAAAAAAATAACAGAAAATAAATAATTTCTTACATTGAAAACAAAACAAAAAAAAACAAAAATACACTGTGATTTTCTGCGACAATGAAATAATTAAACGGATAACGAGTCTGCGTTGTGAAAATTCAATACAAAAATTTATTTAGCTAAAAATATAAATCTGATTGTTGTTTCTTCACGATACATTAACAATTTGCATAGACGTATTAAATTATAACAGTACAATATAAAAGTGTTGATCAATATATAACATTAATATATATTTATAGAATTTTTCAATACTATCTAATACTCGTGGTTGTTAGTTTTGTACAATTACAAAATATCATGAAAACTGCTCACCTTGACGAATCTCTTCCGCTGTTTTATAAAACGAAGCACAGAGTCTCATGTACATTTTTAAACGGTATTAACCCTAGAACTCATGTCCGATTTTTTTGAACTTTTAACGCATGTCCAGGGTCATAATCGAGCCCGTGGTATTTTTTCCCGTAACATCGCTTGTACAGAGATGAAGAGACTTGTCGGCGGATGAATCTGTTCGTTTTTATATAACGAATAAAATAACATGCGGAAAATATAATTTCATGAAACCTTAGTAGACAAAAAATTGATGAAACAACTAAATAATTCAGCAAATCCACGAAAACCTCACTTTTCGAGATTCATCTGGGGTCAGATTGAACCCAGTCATGAGTTCCAGGGTTAAAGTCTGATATGATACGACGATATTACAACGTAAGATCCAACAATTTTTGGCATCAACAGGTAGCTAATGAACAAACAATAAAAAAAGCAGTCGTTTCCCTTCGTCAATTTAAATTACGCTTCGTAATTAAGAATTATTCGAAGATGATTCTACGACGATATATAAATATATTTTGTGCGACCATCAAAATTGTCTGCTTTTACGGATCAGGAATTATTCCAAATAATTATTTGACGACAATAAATAATTATTCTGTGAACAATAATTATTTTTCATTCGTCAGAAATAAGTATTTTCAATAATTTCGCATTAGAATGGTGCTTTCGGTCTGATTGTAACTAACTTTGTTTCTCACCCTGACATCAAATCCCGATCCATTGATAAAAAATATACATCGCCCCCGGGGCCTTGTTTTACACAACGTCATCATTTCTTCAATGTATCCAAAATAACAATTAACATAAGATACGTTTGAAATATTCAACGAATACAAACTTAAGGCAGGATGGATCGTTCCAACTGATTTGGGCATTCTTCTATTGGTGTTTTTTCCTCTTTTTTTACTCACACCAGCCTATAGCCTTTGAATTTATGCTAAAAATCTCCCATCGCCTCAATTATATTAGAGAGAGCTGTTCTCGCGTCACTTTCCTGAAACACATTCAGGACTTCCATTGCCTTTTGCGAATGTTCTTTTTGTAGCTTTTTCGTTTGCTCGATTCCTGGTCCTTTCGATACAATATCGTAAACCTTGAAAAAAATGAAAAATTCATTTATTCCAGGAGAATATTTATCTCTTTGTTCAGTGATTCATTTGAGATCTTTATCATTATTAAAAAATCTGTAAAAATGGATAAAAGTTTTTCAATATCACAAACCTTGTCGTAATCTACATTTGCGACGGATTCAAGTCCTTTGTCTATTTCCGTCAAAATAGAGGGATTGTACTCAATGTGAAACATTACTGGAGCCGAGCAAAGGTTGAAAGGCGTCCCGGCGTCCCTGCTGATGAATGGACTCAGATCCAAACAAGCCTGAATCACAAAAAGAAAAAATTTCATGATTTTTGACACATCACTCCATTTTATGAGTTGTAAGTGACTAAGAAAAAGAATTTCATTCACCTGCCACGCGAGAGCCAGATGTTTTCCAAACTTGTAACCTTGCGCTTGAATCTCTTCGTTCTGTCCTGCCAGCTTCAATGTACCTTGACAAGACTTGCCTAATAATGCACCTGCGCTCAGCACATTTTGGAGGGTCCATTCTCTAACTGCATAACCAGTTCGGTCCTCTGGTGGTTCCGCTGGCAGTGGATTATTTTGACTATCTCTGCGACCTACAAATTCTGCTTCTGCCAAATCACGAACAGCGCTGGACATCAACTCTACAACCTGCGACAAAAATCATTTTATTGTAATGTTTTCAAACCCAATTGAACGAATTATTCTCCTTTATTATTATTCGAATCTTAGAATTGTACCAAAAAAGTACAATGATTTTGCTTAATTAGAAAAAAGGTTTTGTTCGCAAAAATTTATGTAATTCTTCAAAAAAATTCCTTCCTAAGAAAATGTGACAATTTTTCTTACATCTTGATTCCTTAGATTGGCGAGTTCAGCGCTGCTGTTACTGAGCAAATAATCGCCACTCAGAAGAGCGATTTTATTACCAAATGTCATGTCATTTAGTTCAGAAGCCTCCGGGTAAACGCCAGGCTGTATATTGACCAAACCTTTATGGACCAAATGGCTGGTTCTAATCATCTCTGTCACTTCCGCTAATGCCCTTTGACTGATAAATAAATAAACAACAATGATATTTCAATATTCGAATATTTCAATGGATTGACTTTTTGTAAAAATTCAATACCTATGCAGTACTCCGGCAGCTTTATCCTCTTCCATGTCATCGACGTGCAAATGTCCCGCAGCTTTTGATATCAATAATACTATGAGGCCCCAAGCTTGCATATTATTTCTCCCATTGTAAATTAAGCTCCTGTCAAAAAAAGGAGATGAAATTAAAAAATTGGATCACCTACTTGAAAAATACATTTTGCTAATTGCTTTGCATCATTGCAATGCGAGGAAAATATATTTTGAGAATTTTTGTGGCTTCATGAAATGTAACGTTTTTTATCAGTTTTTATCCAGAATTTATAATAAAAACATCGAGTCAAAGTCTAATCAATGGTCGTGTCTTCAATTATGAAACAAATGATAACAATACGAAAAATAATTAAGACTCTGAAGTTTTTTGATAGTGAGAATGAAAATGTATTTTGATTACGAACTTGGCAGTTTTGAGCAGTGGATGATTGGATCCAACGAGTTTTCTTAGATGAAGAGCAACATTGGCGATTTCGTCGCTGAGTAACCATCGTAAGCTTAAAAAAGACGTGGGATAACCGACGATTTTTTCAGCTTCGGAGACCGCACGATTCCAATCGGGTTTTTGATTAGCTGCCACTTTAGTCCCATAATTTTTCGTATCCTCACGAAGAGTTTGTCTCCGGGGTGACGTTGGAGCACGATTTTCCATGCACAAAACATTGTACTTGTCACACAACAACGAAGACATTCTGTTGCTCTTTCGCAACATCCCCAAAAGTGACTTGTTTACAGACATGCTGTTTTTTAAATATATTTTTTCGTTCGATCGAAATTCGTGTACGAATTCGTTCAACGACGAAACGCAGTACTCGAGCGCTCAAAAGTTTTCACGTATGCTTACATGTTCAACAGGTATTTTGACCAAGCGTACGACTTTATAAAAACTTTCACCTCTGACCTGAATTTCTCTGGTGTGTATAACCCCCCTTCGTATCTACCGTAACGTAGAGTACATTTATGCGTGTTCTCCTTCAACTCTCGGCTCTCTCTCTCTCTCTCTCTCTCCCCGCCGCGATCACTTTGCCAACCGAAAATAGTAGGGACAGACATGCGGAATTCTGAAGGTCAAAGTTACGTGTACGGATAACCATTTTTCAATTTTCGACGTCATATGCTGATGAATATCGGCAAATCACAGTCGTTCAAGTTCTTCAACCATTTTTTGAAATCACTAGTTGCTGTTTACAATATTTGTCCACCTTGGAAGTCGAACTCATGTCACGTCGTTTCATGTCAATTTTTCCCACCCGTTTCGAATTCGAAGTATCAATTCTACGAGTTTAGAAACGTCAAATTCTTGCATTGGATTTTATTTTATCGATTTTGTGAGCGATTCTGTAGGAATTGGGGACTTTCGGGTTCGGAAAGAAAAAACTTTTCAGGCTTCACTGATGTCTTATCAATTATCCATCATTATATTTATTGCAGTAAAAAAACCAGTAAAAAAGAAGGGTTTAATTTTTTTTAACAGACATAATTCTTCTCCCGGATCCTTTTTTTTATACATGCGTTTATTAAACGTCTTAACACTTTCTAATGAAATCAATATAAAAATACAAAAACGACTTGAAACAATAAAGTTTTGAATAAAAATATTTGTTTTTTCGCTATTCTGTAGCGAAGTTTTAGTCGATATTCTGCCCCCATCAGGCTGAAATTGAACAAAAACACAGCAACAAACGCCTCGTGTTTTTGTGTACTGAGTTTTCTGTCGATCGACCAGTACATACACACGTTTATTAATGTCAATTTTTCTAACGAAATATATAAAAATACAAAAACGACTCAAAAAACAATGAAGTTTGAATCGAAAGAAAACAACACATAAAATAGTGTTTTTTTTCTGACAATTCAAAATCTTATTGTTTGCACAATTTTTCATCTCTCGCACACAAACATTATAGACATTAATTCTCTCTTTCTACCGCATTCTTGAGCCCGTTGAATTTGCTACGTTGCCGTGTTCAACTGAAGCCTCTTCATCAAACTCGAAATTGCGTGGTGGACGGTGGTAAACAAACGCGGTCGTTTGTGCTGTATGCCCCAGTCCGGTTTGGAGTTTGGCAATAGCGCTGTTTGCTCAGTTGCCGTTGATTTGTTCAAATTTCCCGCCGGTAATTTGCCCTTTTTTTTGTTTATTGTCACGTTCAGGTTTCGCAGTATCCACGTTGTTCGAGAACAGTTTTTCACAGCCTGGCAATTCATAATTATAGTCAGCATTTGTCTTATTTCCGGAATGAGAAAAAAAAAAACACACTTTTTTTTCCTTGCCAAAAGTCAATTATTCAAGAAGGAATCTAATAAAGACGCCGAAATTTGAGTCTGTTATCTTGACGATTTGTTACTACTATTCTTTTAATATTTTCAAAAACTCTAGCAATTGCCAGTTTTTTTTTCAATTTCAAATCAAAACTCTCGCATTTGCAAGTTTTATTTCAATTTCAAATCAAAACTCTAGCATTTGCCAATTTTTTTTCAATTTTAATTCAAATGTGTCTTGTAAATATTCATATTCGTTCACTTGAAAAAACGTACCGTTGCATAAGTTTCATTTTCCGAAAGCAGCCATAGCAGTGTGGCCAAACGAAGAAATAGATCGACGTGATGATCGATCGCTATAGTCATGAGTCTCGCAAGAGTTTCCATGTGGTCGACCTGCGTGAAAAAACCCATTTCAAATGAATGAATAAATAAATAATATAAAAATAAAAATTTGCGCGATTAAATAGTTTTTCTCGCACGTATCGCATATATTTTTCTTTTTTTACAATGTCTGGCTTGGACTTCGAGTAAAACAAAAAAAATATAAAGCCTGTTAAAAGTGAGTGAAGCCGCCGGAGGCATTGCAAAACCGTAAATTTATTCATGATATTAAGAAAAATATTTAAAAAATTATCAACTTACCCTGTAGCAATAGTTTTTCGTCTCGGGCAATTTTGCAAGTGTAATCAAAATGCTTGTGCACCGACTACAGACGTCTAGCCATGGAAGCGATCGGTTTGCCATTGCGATAGTTCCGTACACCTTGTCGACGAAATTCAATTCGCAAAATAGTATGGAACCCTTGTACGATAGTCTAGTCAAGGTATCTAAAGTGGAAGAGACGATTATTTTAATAAAAATCGAACAGATGTAAAGGAAAAAAAATAATAACTTTCCAAACTAAAATTAAAATAAATGAGAATGCTTGAGTGAAAATATAAAAATAAAAATAGAAACGAACCAAGATTAGTAACGCAGACGCATAGTTGGGCAATTGTTTTGCAATGTTCCAAAGTGTCCATAGATTCTCGCAATTGAAAGGCGACAGTGGCCGAAGGAACAGCAGCTTTGGCAGCTCTTTCGGAGCGTTCACGAAGATTTTTCATAACGGCGCATTGTTTCATTCGTACGACATGTCCTCGCCAAATAGTCTGTATCTTTGTAGCTGCAGCGTGTTCTTTTTGAAGTTGTGCTAATTTGGCTTCTCTTTCGCGTTTCCTTTGCAAAACAACGATCCACCATTTTTCGATCAAAGAAACAGCGATTGTGCGTTTCTCTAGCCAAGCTTTTTGACGTTTCAACTTAAGCAGGAACCTCCAACGTCGTTGAAGCTTGACAATGGATGCAACGATGTGTAGATAATTTTGTCGGATTTTTGAGGCGATTTTCCAGGCTCTGTATCGCCTTTGTAAAACCAGAGCAGCGTGTTTTTTGTCCTCGTAGATTTTTTTGCATTCTCTCATCATGATTATCGATTTCCACCATGTTTGAATATTTATTGCTGCCTCGTCGCGCATACGATAATCCAATTTTTTTCGCCACGATCTCTGCATCCATATTATTATCGACCTCGTTCTCGCGTACTCGTTACGAGCAACTTTGCCTGCATTGTTGGCCCGATAACGTTCCTGTACGAACAAAATTGATCGTCTCAAATTTTCGTAATTTGCTTGCACTTCTCTTGCCATTTTTACAGCTCGCCATCTCGTCTGCAAAGTTACAACAGCTTTTCGAATTTTCAAATAAGATCTTCGCTTCAAAATCATTTTCCATTTCGATTGCACAACAATCACAGATTTCTTGTATCGCAGAAAACTACTTCTTGCTTCTTTCATGGATTTATTTGCACGCCATCTTCTTTGTACGTTGAGAACTGCTGATCGTAGCTCAAGATACGTCTTCCTGGTCTGGAGCCCTTTTTTATTCGATTTGTAACGAAGCTGCATCGAAATCGTTGCTTCTCTGAGCAGAAGATAATTGGCACGAGCTTCGATACACCGTTTTCTCGCTCTCCATCTTTCTTGCAGAATAACAGCCGCTTTTTTCTGGTTTTTGTACCCTCTGCAGATTCTCATCATTCGCCAGTTTTTCTGGATGACGATAGTAGCTTGGCGTTTCTTGATATATTCCGAGCGCGTCGCACGAGATATTCTGCGATCGCGGAATCGGTTTTGAATCAAAACACACGCCGATCGCAATTCAAGGAATTTTCTTCTCACTTCCCGAGCTTCCAGGATTTCTCTCCACCATTTTTGCAAAATTCCTGCTGCTCTGTGTTGTCTAAGAAGATTAACGTATTTTCTCCTCTGACGTATCATTCCCCATTTGGCTTGAATACGTACGATGACTTTTTGTATCCTCAAATATTCTAATCTCGTTTTTCTCCCGATCAAAATCGCTCGCCATTTGTTCTGAACGACGATGACGTTTCTTCTATATTCGAGATACTCCAATTGTTGATTCCTGGTGATTTGGACGCTGCGCCACCAACTTTGAAGCTTCACCGCAGCATTTCTCTTGGCTGTGAACTCACGACGAACCGATCTCGTCAGCAAAACGTTTTTGTACGAAGTCTGAATGATTTTTGCAGCATTTTTCATTCGCACGTAATCGCGTTGGGCTCGTTTCATTCGCCAAGTTTTTTGAATGACTATCGTAGCGCTTTTGAGATTTTGGAACGACGTAACTGCGATTCTGGTCAAACAGACGGCTCGCCACCAACGTTGAATGACGATGCAACTCTTCTTAATCATCTGATAACGTTTAGCGATTCTTACGGATCGCCACCAATGCTGAATAACTCTCACGGCTCGAGTGGTTTTTTCAAAATGTTCGACTGCGTCTCTTGTCTGTAAATATCTTCGCAAATTTTTTTGTAATAACATCGCTGCTCCTCGTTTCGTTCTAAAGTGGTTCCTTTCAATGATCATACTTTTTTGGGCGATTAGCCATGTCTCGATGGTTCGAACAGCGTGTTTCTTCAGTAAATACTCATTACGATCTCGCTTGAGCTGAAGACTTCTGCGCCACCAAATTTGGATCGTAACTATCGCTTGTATTTTGTGCTTAAAAGATTCGTGAGCTATTCTCATCGATCGTAACGCTCTCCACCTCGACTGAACAACGATCGTTGATTTTTTCAAAGATTCATATCGCTGCAAATCTCTACGTCCTGCTTGTTTCGCTCTCCACAGGCTTTGAATCTTTCTGGTCGAGTCCAAAAGACACAGGTAGTGAGCTCGCTGTTTTCTTGCAAGCGCGTGAGCTCGCCAATGATTCTGAATCGTTTGAACAGCCCGCCGCTTAGCTCGTAACTCTTGGACGAACGGCGCGGTTTGACGTACTCTTCGGAACCAAAGTTGAATGGAGACAGCAGCATTTCTTTTGAAAATGAAATTTCTACGATCTCGCAACATTTCCATTCTCCGGATCCAAGAAATCTGAATCACTCGAATCGCTTCTTCCTTTTTCGCCCATTGACGGTTTCTCTCCGCCAGCAAATCTTCCGCGATTCTTCTCGCTTTGTGGCATCTCCAGGCACGTTGAATCGTCGAGGCTGCGTTGTCCCGACGGTCACGCAAAAAGTTGCGTATCCTGACGTACCAAAGATTAGCTCGCCACCATTTTTGTACCGAATTAGCAGCCTTTTCGAATCTTGGACGTTGATATTTGTAGATTACTTGCCAAAGGAGTGACAGAGTTTTTTCGCGATGTCCATCCGCGATGCTCTTAGCGTCGATATCGCCGGTAAGAGCGTATCCGCATCGTAGGAGCGCGTTGAGGGCCAAATCGACGTTGTGTACTTTTTGCAATCTCGAAATAGCCGGAACTCGACATCGACAGGTTAAATTACGATCGCCAGAAATCAGTTCCATGACGCGACACAGACGAACACCGTCGCGTAGATCCGTGGAGATTTCTTTGACCGCGTAATCGTACTCGTCGAGATAAGTTTGCTTGTGGGAAACGACGTAACCATGAGTGCGTAAAACTTTAGTCAAGTCGCCAACGCCGCTCAACACTTCGCGAGCGAACGTCAATAGAATAGCTCGGCTCTCTTTGTGACTGGCGCGTTTGTGGAAAAGACAAGGATCGTGACCGATGAGCTTATTCCTCTTAGCGTAATCGAGAAAATATACGATAAGTAGAAATTTCTTGAGGATAAATTTGTTCATGTGGACAGGAAACGTTGCAAGTTTGAGGCTCAATATCGTCGCGTGAGAATGAGTCTTGACGATAAATGGGTCGGAAAAGAATCTCGATATTAGGAACCGCGTGAGACCGACCAAGTCGTTGTTGGAATGTAAAGGGATCGTCTCCCCGTACACGGTTTCCAGACCAATTCGTAGCCACAGCGGATTGTAGCTCAATAATAATTCGAGAATTTCTTTTTGCAATCCTATGTCACGATGCAAATCACGATCTTGACGAATCATTAGTGTTCCGCGTTCCACGCAAACTGTTGCTTTCGACAGTGCCGTCGTAACTTCTTCTCGACGAAACATCGCACAAGCCGCTTTTCTCAGAGTGTTTAATCGCGTATTCGTATGATATCTCGCTGAAACTACTTCTCGGGTTTCCGCGAGTGCAACATCCTCTCGATTACGACAAGATTGCCAAACTTTACCAACGTCGACTCGTATCGAATCGACATCGGCGCTCAACTGTTCCGGCGGAGTTAAAAGTTTGTTCAGCCACTTTTTGAACTCCATCTCCTGCTGGTACATCCATTTATCATCGTAATACAAAGTACTCGTTAAGAATGGATCTTGCGTCATCGTAGCTGCGAAAGGGTCTGGATTGCAAAACCTCGTGAGAAAATCGTTCGGATCGTGGAGCTGAACGCTCGTTTCCTTCGGCTCATTCCTCACGCTCTTATCCTTCATGTTACTTTGGTTCAAACGAGCCAAAGAAAGGTTCGCTATTCTCACACCCGGAATAGATACTTGACCGCGTTTGATCGTGCAGTTCATTTGTACTTTTTTCCGGAAACTCGTCGAGGGCTCGCTCAATTTTTTGTCCTTACGAATTACTGTGCTCTTCGTCGGGGACACTCGTCTCGTTCGGTCCGTCGTTCCCGAACTCGAAATACATTTTTTCGGTGGTGATATTTCGAATTTACGGAATTTCGTCGGTTTCTCTTGCTTTGCTGGGGGCAAAGTTTTCGTTCGATTCAGAGGCACGAAAAATACTTTCTCGGGGGATGTACCTTCCTCGGTTATTCGATCGAGACTCACGCAACGATTCTTTATCGATGACGAAACCATAGAAGTGGCGAGTTGCTCGCTCTCAGATTTCGCCCATAAATCAGCCTCGAGAACTTGCTTGACCGAAACGTCGTCATAGTTTTTGTACGGAGTGTGAGAGCCATTTGTTCTTGTCGAGAATTTGACGGAACAAGCTTCACGACATACCGGAGTCGATGAGAACGGGATCGATGGGTTCATCGGAGTTAAATGGTAATTGTCTGGTTGTTTGTCCGGTGAAGGCGGATCAAAACTTCGAGACAACAGTCGGGCTGGTCTCGCAACATCTAAGTTTTTCGAACTCGTCGGCGACGACGGTAGTTCGTAAGTTCCATTGGCTTCTGAATTTTGTCCTATTTTTGAATTACTTAGATCGAAAGTGTCGTTGCCGGCGAGATTCAACGACGTTTCGTGGGATGGCAATTTGCCGACCGATCTCGTGCGGTTTCCTGTGGAACAACCGTTTGGTGAAAAATTCAGGTTTGGAGCACCGTTTGGACCTTGGGGAGTGAGGAATCTCATGTCGTTTATAAGAGCCGAGAAATCCGAGGCTTTGTGCGGTTCGGTGTTTTCTTCTTGGGCCTCCGGCTGCGGCGACAATGAATCGAGAAAGTTCTCGTCCTCGTCCTTCTCGCTCTCGATCGCTTCTGTAAAGGTTTTACCAATCGATTTAACACATTTCCCGGTGACATAAGTTTCTCGACGGAGCTCCGGTAGACCCACCGCTTCCGGCGACACAATACCAACGTCTTGTGGTGAAAACGACATTTTCGTCTCAACTCGGAATTGTCCTGCCGAAACTTCTACTTCTTCGGCACCGCTGCGAGGTTTAAACGGTGTAAGATTAAAAGTCGTCGAATTCATGATCACGGAGAATTCGTGGCTTCCTTGTTGACACAAATGCGTGGCCGATGTACTGCCGTTTTCGCGGCCGTGCGCAGCCGTTTCTGCTGCGACGACGCTCATTTTTTGAGACGAAAAATCGATCTCGTTAGTCGATGATATTTGCATGTTCGACGGATCATCGCGCCCTTTTAACGGAGTGAAATTAAATTTCGTCGAGTTGATTATGTTCGAAAAATTATGAGAACTTTGTGAAAAAGTTGCGGTCTGCCGGACTTCAAGAACATCCCGCGTCGAACTCAACTTCGGCAGATTTTCTTTGTCCGAAAAAACGCTCTTTTTTGGTTCCCGCACCACTGGCAGTGAAGCGTTACGAGTGACAGCTCTTTCGTTCGTGTTCGCAGGGACGAGAATTCGGGATTTACCCTTTTGGGCTTTTTTCCCTACCAAAGGAGCGCTCAGTATTAGAGCCACGTCATATTTTATTCGCCGACTGTCCGTCAGCTGCAACGTCTCTCTCCATGAACCACCCTCTCGCGGTGTCCATGATATTTCAAGTTCCGCTTCGCTCGCTGACAAAACAGAGAGCTCCGATGCGCTGAGAATCACCGATCTCTCAGCGGGTGGTAATTTGGTGACCGTTACCTTGGAAAGACCAAAAATGTTTTACGTTGTTGCAAAAGTTTAAAAAATATTTAAGAATTTTTTTGTACGGCGGAATCTTTTCACTCAGTCACAATTAAAAGTTAACTCTTCGGCTTAAATGTCAAAACTCAATTTTAACTTACAAAATAATCCAATAATGTTAGTTTTCTTATCTTGTGAAAATGTGAAAAAACATAAACTTTTGAGAAAAATGTCTAATGTGAAATTTAGAGTTTACGAAATAATGACCCTTGCCGTTTCCAATAAACAAAGTTTTAACTTCATATCGCTGCGTCTCTGAAACTAAACATTCAATTTTTTTTATTTTTTTAGACAAACTCCGTGGTATGTTTCTCTAGAATTGAGAAAAAAGGGGAAATAAGTTTGTAGGAAAGTTTTGGAGTTAATTCATGACATGTGAATTTTTCTGCTGTCATATTTTTCTCGTGAGAAAGTATATAAAATCTGTACCAAAATGCTTTGACAAGACTTCTCTCTTGACAAGAAAACATGCTCATTCCCTTTTGACGCTGAGGGACATTGGAAGAAAGTGTTATCGATGTAATGTTGAGAATCAGTTTTTGGAAAGAGTTACAAGAAGTAAACAATCAATTTTGGAAATAAAAGGAAATAAAATTACCTCCAGATTTCGGTTGCTTGGATTTTTGACCTTGAGGCGACATTTGACAGCGGTGTTAACTGTCGAATTAAGGTTTATACGAGTTTGTGGCTGAAACGGTGCCAATACGAGTTCAAAATCCTGCTGAGCCTCGATCTTTTCTTTCTTATTTTCCTCTCTAACCTTCGGAGGTTTTTTTTCTTTGGGGGTGACGTTTATCTGAAAAGTTATTTAGGCGTGTTTATGAATGGCTTGGACAAAGCTCTTGAGATGGCTTTTACTTTGACGAACAAAAAATAAATGCCGAAAATGAGTTTTTCAAGACGATGATAATGTCGGTCTTACTTGAAAAAACATTTTGCTGTTTTCGCAGTGCGTGACTGAACGATACGCACTACTTTGTAATGTTAAATCAACATTTTTTACGGAACACTAAAGCAAATACCAAGAACACACACGATATACTCCAAACGAACGATTGTTTTTTTTACTTTTCGCGTGAACAACTCGTTTTCTTTTTCAACGGTCTTCGCCTCTCCCGATCTACTGCCGTCAAGAATTCAAATATTTTTCAAACATCCCTACTCCTCAACGGAATTTATGTTCGCAAAGCCATCAATGCTGCGTCAAAAACACTAAATTCCCTAGAAACTTCGTGGTACCATTTTGCGACGAAGAGCTTGAGGCGCCACCGTCCGGGTCATTTTATAGAGCGTTTGCGAACACTACTCGCCATGTTTGTTTTTTTCTCCTCTCTGTGTTTACAGTGGCAAAGTTAAAATTGAATCGACGTGCAGGGGCATTGTTTTTTTCCGTTTTGGACATTTGTCAGATAATCTGCGAGTATAAGGTAAGAATGAAAGCCTGAGCGAAAGGTTAATTACCAGACAATATTATACTTTCAAAATTTTTGAACTACGCCAACCAAACAAAAAACATCCAAATATTGTTACCGACAATTTCAGTGCGATATTTAATTACAAAATTTGTCGTTTCTGCTCAATGTCTTTAAATCTTCCCGAACGTCTTCGAATCTCAAGATATATTTTCTCGAAAATGTCATGATGTTCAATGATACTTTCAACTTTCATTGACAACAACGCGTCTTTTCGACTGACACGAGTATGCAAAAGCTGAAAATTTCGATCGTAAAATTTTTCCACACTGTCCCAGTGTGTATTTCATTTTCCAAAATTAGAGAGTAAAGAGAGTTTGAAGGAGGAAAAAAATCATAACTGTCTAAATACAAGCTTAATCATATATTTCATTTCCTCTCTCATTCATTTACAACATGTTATACAAACATACTTGATGCAATGTGTTTCACTGGGATAAGAGTAATAAAAAAGCTATATGTATACATATATAAAATATATAGTGTCTGTTAAGATACTGTACATATTCATCCGTAACTTCATTAATGTAAATATATAGATAACATTATAGATTTAATATGACAAATTAAAATGAAAATTAAAATAAAATGAGACTCTCGTTCTACAATAATGATAATTGCGAAATTTCGCCAAAAGCGATACGATGCTCCGAAGTAATTAACGAGCTAACAACTTTAACAAATGGCAAGAACCTGTTAAAGCTTCGACCTTTAACCGTTTAAAGAACGAAACAAAGGCGATTGTTTTATATAAAAATTGATCGTTCTTTTTATCAGATAAATTTTACACACGAGTGATTTTTTCACTCTTGTACTTGATTTGAGACGAAGTTACATCTCATTCTTATTATGTAAGTGTTTTTGTTTTTTTACAACATTTACGAAACGCCACGATTGTTCGAATATTGCTTCTAACGTTTTTTTCTCTCCTTTTAAGTACTCTTCATAATTTTTTGCATTTTCAAATTAAAAACTGTTCCACGCTTCTAGACAATAAAATGTGAGGCCTTTTTGCGTACAAATACGAACGAGATTTTACTCCACATTACGCAGCAGATCAGCTTTAAAACAACAAATATTTGGTTTCCATAAAAATGATGTTCCAGAACTAAAAATTCGGATATTCGTGACTTTCTCTATTCTCTTCAATTCTTCTACTCCATTTTAATCGAATTGCGATAAAAATAAAAATGCACCAAAGTCTAAGAACGATTGAAACACGTGAAAATTGTATTTCCTCGTATTCGTATGAAATTATCAAATAATCTACGAAACGTTGAAATATTTGGCTGTCACTGAAAGCCCTCTGGGCCTCGAAGAGATCGTTCATCGAAACCGCAATCGGTTTTTTTTTTTTGTTTTTCGTCAACAATGTTTTAGTTTTTTGGCGCAACAAACGCGTAACTTTTCATTTGCAAAGTAAATTAGTATTGCACGTTGAGGATGCGCGACTAGAAACATAATTCACGAACGTTCTGTACAGAACAACGATATTAACTTTTTTTCAAAAAGTACACCAGTGCTGTAAAAATATGAATAGTAGTATTTTTCCTCGAAGAAAAAAGTAACCTTTTTACATGCAATATTCTACGTTCTAAATCAATTTCCACAAAATAAAGAAATTAGGATCTCATTAGTGTAAAACTTGACTCTTCGACGTTTTTTTCTTTCAAATTCTACCTAACGTTTATTTATTTATTATTCATTGCGATTCTCTTTTCGATAATAATTCAGACACTTTTGGTATTTAGTAAATTTTCAGAACTCTCTCGTTCCGTCTACTTATTATAAATATATTAATTATCCAAAGTCAATTAACGTCTCAACATGAAAATCATGAACATAATATCCATCTTTTGATTCCAACAATCAATCAAACCATTGCGAAAGAAATAAAGTGACTTCTTTTGTTTTTTTTTTCTCTAATTTTCGGTCCAACATCTTAGTATAAAAATCCCACAGAGTATGCACCATAGTGCACTTTGTGGAAAAAAAGAAAAGAGGAACTCTCCAACACGTTGTCGCGTAAATTGACCAACGCATACATAAATAATAATAATAATAATAATAATAATAATAATAATAATAATAATAAT
>JACEOJ010005840.1:0-142366 GCA_013761285.1 Campoletis sonorensis | reverse complement strand
ATAATAATAATAATAATAATAATAATAATAATAATAATAATAATAATCATAATAATAATAATAAGCGCTTCAACAACGTAAATTAAGGTGCCTAGACACGATTTCGTGCATCTTCCCGTCATTCATAATACATCGTCGCATTACTAATTCTTCACCTCGTACATATTATTCGAACGTGTCAACGAGAGGCCGCGATGGCCCGATTTTGAACGATAAAATCGACCATCAATATGTTTTTTAAAAATTCTTTCACGAGCCTGACAACACTCGGACAGTTTTAAATGTCCCTTTCGATCGACTTGCCGAAGTTTCCTGATGACGGAACCGGAAGTCACGCCTACCGAAACTTTTTTTTTCACCAACTGACGTGCCTCTATAGTTTTCTCCGTCTTCCTCGTTCTTTTTCTTCTGCTTTTGCTTCTTGTTCTTCTTCTTCTTCTATGTGGCGCGCTATTTCGTTCGTTCACTTCCGGTCCTTGCTGAGGTCCGATGGAAGCTCCGAGTTGTCGGAAGCGGAAGTGATCGTCCGTGGCGGTGGTGACAGTCCTTTCGATGTCACGGGCAATGACAGACCCGCAGCGCTCATTGCTACGTTCAACGGTATCGTTATGAACGGCTGATTCGACTGTCCTGAATTCACTGCGGTTGCACCTGCGTTTACGAGATTCGAGAAAGAAAAGAAAAACTATTTAGAGATTTAGATCGACGACATATTATTTCTTTTCTTCATTATTCTCTGAGATGGAATTAACCACAATTGTTATTGCTTCTGAAAAAATTATTTCTACGCTATCACATTCGAGTCGCAAGTCTTCGTCTTTTTTTTTCCAATGTTTACCACTTTTTATACGAGTAATGTTTGATTTATCCAAATAGTGAAAAACTTGCGAATAAAATCCAATAAATAATAGAAAGAAAAAAAATGTGGAAGCTTGAAATCAATTGTGACAATATTTTTTTGTTTTTAAGTTTGCTCAGTGTTTATGTTCAACGTTTCTGAAACTATTTCGTACTCAATCATGAGAATGGTCTTTGCATTTAGTTAAATTTCAGTGGAAAAAAAGATGGATAAATATTGATTGGAGTAAAAAAAAGGAGAGTGTGGGAATTTTGCAATATTTTGATTTTAATGGGTTTATAAGGAAAAAATGATGAATTACGAAGTTTATCAGTATCGATTAAATGAATTGAAACCAATCAAGAATTGATATACAGTAAAGTGAGTGGATATAAACAAGGCAGAACGAAATGGGATTCCTGGAAAGTAGGTCCGAAGGACCACAGCTGAGTCTGCCACGAGAGATGAATTAATTCATATGTATTTCTTCCTTTCCGGGTTAACGAGTCCCCGGAGTGTAAAGATAAATACGAATGCGATTGGTATAATGAAGAATGAGTGAGTGAGAGAGAGAAAGAGAGAGAGAGAGAGAAGTAATTTTTTTTATAGTTACTTTTTTTTGCCCTCAAGAGTTGAACGACGAAAATGGTTCGACATCGGTCAACTTTCAATCACCCCGTATTTTCTCGACTACAAATTATATGCGATTGTGCAAACGCCTGACAAGCTTGACTTTCAACAACTGCTGCATCGACAACTTTTCAAGTACCAATTTCATCTCTAATCGAACGTGCACCTTTGCGATTAATTAATTAATCGAAGGGAATAAACAGGAGGAAAAAAAATAATGATAAGAAGAAAAAAAATATACGGAAATCGATCTTGATCAGGGTGTCACGTCAATCGATCATTTTATTGATGTTAATTGAACGAAGCGGATCAATCACTCTGCTCAACGTCGAGAAAACAGTTGAAGAAAAATCGGCCGATGCTCGAGACGTGAAATCATTTTACAGTTCATTTTTTTTCTTCTCTTTTTGTCAATGGCTTTGAAAGGAAAATATTAAATACTCACTTCCATCTTGTGATATTTGTACGGGCTGACCGTTTTGGCCGATACTTAGAAGAACCCCTGAACTCGGTGAATACATGACACTCTGTGGCATTTGGTACATTATCCCCGCCGAAAATGCTGGCATTCCTCCTGATGAGAAAACAAAATTTGATTAGTACTAATTAAGGGAAAAGAACGATCAAAATCATAAAACTTGTAATTTTTTGATCCCAAATTAAATTCACTCGAAATACTTAATGTAAATCACTGTTCAAATTGTCTGTTTCATAAACAAAAAGTTTTTGACAAGATATTTGAAAAATTTGACGACACATTTGGGGCACTATTTTGAAACTACATACAAAAATTAAAAACGATTCATCTTCTCATATTCGAGACATTGGCAATCAAAGTTTCCACAATTTTACACGCGTTCTTGGGGGAAGTAGTAGAAAAATTAACATTTGACGGCATAACTTCGAAACTTTTCTACAGATTTTTCTCGTTTTTGCACAGTTACCGAGGAACTTATGAAGAAGTTTGTGTAAAATAATCAAAAACCTTAAACTTAAACATTTAACTAAACTGCACATAAAACAGTTTTCCTTAGTTTGCACGTTGTTAAATTCCTACAAGGAAAAAAAGCCAAGATTTTTACATAACTCTACAAATCATATTAAAGTTCCCATTAAAGTGACAGTGGCGAAACGATAACGTAAAATGAAATTTCGATATTAGAGAAAAATGGATAAAAACTGATTAAAAATGTCACAAAAAAAAAAGTGTCAGCAAAGGGAGATTGAGATGAAAAATGAACTAAGTTTCGAGGCAATTAAAATAGTCATAGAAAATGGTAAGTTGAAGTATCACAGCAATTGACCAACTCGAGAAAAAACGTAGAAAGGAAAATGAGTGATAAAAAAACATGGTGAGAAATAAGAAGAGAAAAAGAAAAATGATAAGTTTCCATATAACGATAAAATCGAGAGAAAAAATATGGCAGAAAAAGACAGAGTCGGAGAAAGGGCGCGCGAGGAAAAAATCCTGCGTGAGTAGCATAAAGCATAACATATACATATATAATTACACATTGACAATAACTGCATAGCAGAGCAAACAGAAGTATAAGAAAGAAGTGAAGAGCGAATTAAAAAAAGGAAAAAAAAAAAAAAGATAACAGAGGACGTGTTCATCGTGCACACGGGGTCGTCGTCGAAGACGAGGACGCTCTCTCGCGACGTAAGTCTCTCGCGAGGGTATATTAGCATCGATATTTATGTGCACACCTGCATCGCAGAATGAGAAAGAAAGAAAGAAAGAAAAAGAGAGAGAGAAAGAAAGAAAAAGAACAAGCGAGAAGGAAAAAGAGATCGAGAGAGAGAGAGAGAGAAAAAGAGAGCCCCGCGGCTTTCGACCGGATCCTACTTCCCAGTTAGGCATCAGCGTTGTCGTCTTAGTTTGGTCATCGCAAACCGTACGCGACTCCTTACTGACTCCCCTACACGGACAACCCCGTCATCGCGCTCGCACGCTTTTCGCATTCTAAGTAACCCCACGTTCTCTCTCTTTTTATTTATTTCTATCTTTCTCTTTCTCTCGCACTCGTTCTCACTCGAGCAACCAACACCATAAACCATATACTCTTCTCTTCTCAACGATTTTCCACGCAGGTTTCACGCCACTCAGCAATATACTCTCGCACGTTTCCACTTAATATATATTCATATATATATAGTATGAATATATTACATTTTTTGTCGCCACCATTTGTACAATATTAATGACACAAATATATTTAATTAGTATACATTTTTATTCATACGCATATCAATTTTTGTTTATCATCAACACAAATTATGACAGCGAAATAACAATGGCGATATTTCTTTATAAAGAGGCGAGACTTGACCTCAGGTGACCACCATTGGGTCATTTCGACCCGAGCTGAAATCGTTATTTTTTACTCTATTTAAATTCGCTTTTTTTTACTTGCAGTAGAACGAATCGAATCTACATATTTGCTCACGTAGGCAGTGGTTTTATTGTTTTGAAAAATGCTATTCCGAGAACACACGAATTTTGGTTACTTTGAATATTATTGACCGCGACAATTCGCCTGGGTCATGAAAACCCCTGACAGTAACGACTCGGGCTAAAAAAAAATTGGTTAGACTTTTTCAAGTTTATGGCACCTTTTTAGTTTAAAATTTACAAAATCTAGAATCTCATAAACATCCTGTTAAATTCTCCAAAACGGTGCAGCATCTTCACTAAACATTTTGCAAGTTATTTTTCTCAAATTTTGCCATATCCAACATTGACAATTCAAAGACATTTCTATTTTTTTTAAATTCCAAAATTGAATATTGTTTCAAACGAACAACTGTCGAGAAAAGCATCAAATTGACATTCAATGTTGAAATGTTCACCATTTTGTCAATTTTTATAAGAAAAAAGTAATTTTCCAGAGCTTCCTATTGGTTTTCATACTAATTCATAATCTCTTCCAATTGTCCGTTGTGGATAATTTTTCAAAGAGCCCCTACAAGTTGTATTTTTTGACACACCATTTAAGAGTGGTTTAAAATTTTGTAAAGAAAATCAAAGTCAACCATTTAAAAAAGTCCTTTGTGCACTACATGATTCCTTCGGACAAACGGAGGGAAAAACCGATTGTTGGATTTAATTCATACAAAGGTCTGCTGACAAATTCGTATCTCCTTAAACTGTTAAATCTTTTGTTCTTCTAATCTGACAGGAGTTTAAAAATCATTTAGAATGGTGGGCATTCTCACTATTTACTTCCGTGATGTACCCTTTGAGACAGTTTAATGGAAGTTCCATAAATATCCTCGAGTACATATGAAGACTATAATAGCGAGTATACGTTCCGTTAAAAAGGTTGAGGGAGACTCGATCGAGTCCCATTGAAAAGTCGTGTAATAAAAGTCCTTTTTCGAAAAGGAAAATATATGAACGTTTGCACATCTCTCTATTTGATTCTCAACGCATTAAACTTAGCTACATTGAAATAGGTGTATAACGGTGCTAAAATAGGGTTGATAAAAAATGGCGAAATGTCGAAGCGAGAAGACGAGCCCGAAAGAGTTGCGCATTAAACAGCAAACGCACAGGTATTACTTGCCAAGTACATAAGTTACAAATATGTTGTTGAAGTATTTTATAAATAGAGAAAGAGAGAGGAGAGTATCACGAAGCCAATTAGTTATCGCCACGTAAGGAAAGCACGGGTGGTCTCGCACGTGTCATGTGAAATTGCTTTTATTAAAAGCATATACGTTCCTCTCTTGCTCCCTCCACCTCTATATCCATCTCCGTGGAATCCTTTTTTTCTGTCGTTATTATTACTTCTTTCTCGCTCTTTCGTGGGTCTCGGTCTAGCGAATTCTCAAACCGTGTCCATTTCAATTTAATTTGCTGCTACTACTGCGAACGTTGCTGGGAAAATTAAGTTTTTTGTTTGGGTTTGTTTGTTTGCCTTTTTTTTTCTTTTACTCTTTACGCAACTAAGGAGAGAAAAAGAGAGAGAGAGAGAGAGAGGGAGAAAAAAATTTGTACGTGCAGCCAGAATTGCAAGAATTCTCATGGAAAAATTTTCTTCCTCTATCAGAACCAGGTGTCCCTCTAGAATTCTGTACTTATGTGCCTGTGAGCATCTGAGCTCTGTATTTATATACATTCTCCCTGATTCGTCACGTATTTCGACTTATGATTATTATCAAATAAAATTATCGTTAAATAGATATGAACGATCATGGTTTAACGAGGAATGGTCTAGATTTATTTCAACGGAATACAGAGTGTCAAAAGGGTGTCAGAGCCCTGGTTTTTTATAAACGATATAGTGACACCTTGTCCAAGAGATTGTACATAATTAAGATGGGTCTATCGTTATATCGTTTTCTTAAGATTTTGTTGAAAATTTGGTTGAATCTTCTTTAATGTCATATGCACTTTAATGTCGTATGCATAATAAATTTTAGAAGGTTTCACCAAGCGAAACGTTCAGATATTTATTGGTAAAAATCACAACTTTCGGTAGTTTCTGATAAGAGCTCGAGTTAAAAGTTGCATTTTCATCAATAAATATTTTGGCTCCTACGTGATGAAGCCTTTTAAAAAATTTCATACATTTTTATGCAACATCAAAGAAGCTAGATTGAGTTTTTCAAAAAAATCTAAAGAAAAAAATGTTGGCAATTTTTGTCATTTTACAACAAGTCTTTTTTTTCTTTCTTTATTAACTTATGTCCGCAAACCATTTTGTGTGTGATAAGAAAGAAAAAAAATATAGAGAATTCAGAAAATTCGCAAGGTTTTGCAAAAAAATCGTTTTTTCCACTCGGAGACGAGACTCTGAGTTATGAACAGCCGAAATCCCAGACCGGCAGACAGACGTTTTTTTCCTAACAAATTTTTATATCTATGCAGAGCTTAAAATAGATTTACGTACCCGAGTGATTTTTCAACGAATCTTTGGATACAGGAGTTTCACCGTCACTGGAGTCTCCGTCGCTCTCATTGCCACAGATGTCGGATCTAGGCGATGCAGCCTCCTCCTGAAACACACATTAAAACATCTTTTAATTTTACAAGCAACTGTTGGAGAAAAAAAATCGAAAAATTCTATTAATTATATTAAATCTATTAATAATAACAAGTGGATTAAAAATGTCAAAAGCAATTACGTAATATGATAAAAAAGTGTATTTTTCTCGCTATCTCTGATTTTCATAACAGCTCCAATTTCCTATTTCATCCAATAGTATTCGAAGGTCGTACCGACTTTATTCTGGACACGAAAGTTTCGCAAAAACGTTTGTATTTTATCGAAACATTGAATGTTTGAAAAAATTGTATATATTTTTATCCAAATAACCATAAAATCTCATGTTTCTTTTTTTTTTACAAAAAAAAAAACGTTTTCTCCTAATTAACTGGACTGTTCTAAAGCATGCACGATTCCCCAAAACTTCGTTACCTCATGCGGTTGCATGGCCAAAGAGAAAAAAGGCGGGAGAATAAGAAATAAAAATAAAAATAAAAAAGCATTGCATAAAGATACGACGCAGTTGTATCGCGACGTCGCGAGGAGTTGAAGGAGGGAAGGTCGAAACGCCTCCAGAATCTCGCGAGTCGTTTCGTCGATATAAAATCGGAGCTCGATCGGAGAAAAGAATTTTCGATCGTTCGGACGAAAAGTCTCTGGGGACATAAAAATAAACTGGCCAAACGGGAAAAAGAAGAGCAAGAGAATAAAGACGAGCGAAAAATCGCTGATGGACCGGAAGTGTAGAGAAAAAAATGGATTTTTCATCGAAAGGAAGAAATTTGCGGATTCGATCGCTCAAACGAGTGTTGGCTTTCGCACTTTTATATTTATATCGATATATATGTGTTGCTCGTGTGTGTATATATATATATGCACACGTGCAAAACTCTCGTGGCGGGGAGGGAGGGAGATGCATGCTTGTTCGCTCCTTTTAAGGCAATCCGTGCTCTCCCTCGACGTCCCAGAACGATCCCGCGTTCGCGTTTTCTACTGCACACGTGTGTATTTTTATATCTATATAAATGTTCGTATATATATATATTTATATAATTCTGTACTTGTAGAAATAATTCTCACGAGCTTTTTCGAGCTCGTAGAATAAGAGAAATGGCGATAAAATATATAGACAATTCGATATTTAGTTACGACGAACGATATCCAAAGAGCTTTAAAAAATCGATACTCCCTCCATAACATACTGTCTTTATTTTATATTTAACTTCCGCGATCCTCGCAGTAACGACGAGGGGCGAGAGCGCAAAAAACCGGAAAACAACTCTGGGGGTACGATGAACCTCCAGGGAGCTCTTCCGCTTTTTCTTCGTCGCGAGACCAACATGATCGACAACGACGACGTTGACGAGATTAAAAATGATAAATACAAAAAAGGCTCGCTATAAATTATATTAGAAACTTCAACTCGGATCCTTTTAAGTCATTAATTTTCAAGAGGACTCTGTTGAACGTTGTTTCTAATTTCCATCATGACGTTTCAATGTTTTCACACAAAATCGAATAAGATTTAGACAAATACGATTCGGTTCACTGATTTTTCGAAATCGATTCCCAAAGTATTTGCCTTGACGCAAATGAGGGCATGAGGAATTGAGGATTTTTTTTTTCACCATTCTTATTAATATTCGATCGAATTCCGAAACATAGAACTTTATTGAAATCGAATGAATAAAAAACAAAAAAATAACTGTCGCACAAATTCATTATCGAACTGCAATCTGTTCAGTGTGCGTGCACATTGCAATGGCTGACCATTGGATTCGAAGACTCGAATGCGTGGAGAGGCGAGAACCTGAGGAATGTGCCAAAAGCTCGTAAGAACGACACCCCCGAACAATTAATTTCACGCTTCCCAATAAATCGTCAAGATTTTTCATGTTTAGAAATAGTTTGATTGAATTTTCGATGTTTACATAATTATATCGTAGTTTTGTTTTCTTAGAATCGTTGTTTCCTCCTAATTTTGACGTGACCCTCAACATTTCGACGATCGATAAACAGTTTTAAAGAGGTTTTTATTCATGGCTAATAAATGAACCAAACGAGGATTATTTAAGAGCTCAATGATAAAAAAAACAATGGCTAGAAATTTCGCAAATTTATACCGACTCACGAAATACCAAAATTCCCTTCTCTGTCTTAATCTCGTGTGAAAAATGGCGCGACATTTAAAATGCGATTGTTAAGGGAATAAAGGAATTTCGAAATGAGGAGCGAGAGAGAGAGAGAGAGAGAGAGAAAAAAAGGTGGTGCTTGTTTCTGGCGGTTCGTGCGGTGGTCGGTAGTCCATATAAATCGATCAGGAAAGCTCATTACTTATTTCGTATGCTTATCATTATTATTCTTCTTTCGATCCATTTCTTCATCATCTTCTCTCTTCTGGAAAGTATGAGTTCGCTCTTTCTTTCTCGCGAGAGAGAAGTCATATGTTTTGCTCTCTCACCAACCGTAATATTACCGTGGTTGCTACTGCTTGGTAAGCGATTAAAAAAAAAAAAAACGTAAGGAAAAAAAAAACGCCGAAGAGAAGAAAAAAAAGTCGACATTCCTGACTCTCAAGTTGGACTCTATATAAAGTGTCTGCCATCGAGAGAGAACATTGCCTGTATATGGCGACAAGCGGGCTTTGACAAAGGTGACCGTATATGGAGCCACGCTTCCACCTTCCATACCCGCTACCGCGCGCGACGAACCAACAGAACTTCTCGTCTTCTTCGTCCTCGCACTCTCGTATATATTGTATTATTTTTGCCTCTCTCTCTCTCTCTCTCTCTCTGACTCTTTTTCGCTCACGAAGCTGAGTAGGTACAGTCTTTGCGGTCAGCTTCACGGTGATACAACAAGGCAAAGAGCACACCTGGATGCCCCGAGCAAGAAAATTCTCTTCTCCTTCCGTACGCACTATTTTTCCCTCCTACAAGAACACACTTGGTGCTCATCGACTCTCTCGCGTATAAATTCGCAATTTTTCTCTTTCTATATTTTTATTTCTCTGCCTCTCTCTCTCTCTCTGCCTGTTTTCTTTTTTTTTTTATGTCTTCCGATCATTCGACCCTTGTCCATTGCTTATATCATCGATTCGCATCAAAGACTTCACTCTACTCGTCAAATTCAACCCCGAAAATGCCGATTCATCTTGACAGAGAAACGGACAAATGAATTGATAAATATTCATGAGAAGAGAGCATTCTTTCGATCTTCATGAAGGACTCGTTTTTAGCTGATACTTTTTTTTCTTTCTTTTTTTTTATTCGTCGGATATTATATTTGAGACGAGTACTCCACGCAAACGTTTTATTGCGATGGTATTTTCTTTTTGTATACATTCATATTCGGACCTTTGTCAATTATTTTTTTATCTTTATTTTCAATTTGATCATAATTCTTTGAATTTTCGCCACTTTTTACAGTTCATTTATGTTCAAAATATGCTGAACATCATTTTGTGCATTTTTCAAATGTTTTTATTTGGTAAATTATTGAAAAATCCATTTTTTTATACACTTTTTAACGTGTTTATTATTTTATTTAATCTCAAGATTAACGAAGTATTACGAAAAGTTTGAAAAAAATGTTAGAATTGAAATAGTTCGAGAAAAAAAAACCACGAAATAATACGTATTTTTAATTATCCAAGGAGATTGGAATGACGATAGAATTGCGTCGTCGGTTGATACACGTTTGAGTGGAAAACTCGCACGATTAAATATTACACCGCGGGGCGAGCACGTGTGTCTGTAAACACGTTGCTCGTGTTTCTCAGTCTGCGAGCTCGTTTATGTTCATTTATTTATTTTCTTTGATTTTTTTTTCTGTTTAGTTTTTTTTCTATACTCTTACTGACATAGTTTGCAAGAGTGTATGGACCAACGGAGTGACGAAACTATTATTTTTCGATCCTTTAATGGAAGAAAAATCTCAGGCCAGTTTTTTTTTGCCTGAAAATCGCGTTGGGATTATATTCGCAACGTTTTTGAGCTCGAATTCTTTCCATCGTTTCTTTGTTTTTCTTACAAAATAGTCCAACCATTTGAACGGAGCATAACAAACAAAAACAACAACGAAAATACACACTTTTACTTACCTTTACTTGGACAAATGATTTTTTATAACTACTGGAGAAGAACAAGCTCCGGTGATGCACAAATCAACACATTTCAACTTTGGCAAGTTTCAAACCCAAATAAAAAGAGTAAAAACAAAAAAAATAATGAAAAAAATAATTAACGATAACAATAAAAAGGATGCAGAAATAAAAAATAATAAAATAAACCGTACTCGACGATACCAACCTTTGATCTTTCGTAGATTTTTCTTATATATTTTATACTTCATTTTTCTTTTCATTTAAAAATAATAAATTAATTATCAGAGACTCGAGCTCGAGAAATCGATACGTTTTGTTTTTCTTCGTTTGTTTTTTTTTTCTTCTTTTTTATATTGTTAATTAATTTATGAAATTTTTGTATATATATAATATATATATACATATAAATCGCAAGTATATAAATATTATCACAGTATTTTACAGTACAATATATGTACACGTGTGATACAAATTACCGCAGAGAAGCGCTTTCTCTCTCATTCTCTTTCTCTCTTTCTCTCTCTTTCATGCTTTCCTGCCTTTATCGCCATGATTAATTTTTTTGATGCTGAATCTCTTCAAGACAAAATGCACGACACGATAAATCCGTATCGTCGATCATTATTTGTACTCTGCAAAAATTCACGAGCAATGAACAAATCGATGCTCTTTCTCTTTTTTTTTTTGACGTTACAAAAAACAGGGATTTTGTTTCCAAGTAAAAAATATAAATGTATTAAGAAAGAGCATAGATCCGACTCGAGAAAAATCAACGAACGAACGTCATGCACAATTTGTATTTCTTAGTATTTTTTGTTTTTTTTTTTTTTTTTTCGGACGGAGAGACGACGATACCCCGTATCACAAAATAAACAAAATTCTTAAAAAAACAAAATTAACATGTTATTTTCTATAATGCTGAACATTCGGACTGGTTTGATAAATTTGATTCTTTTATTATTTTATTTAAACAATAAAATAATGAGAAAAGGCTTCACGCGTCTCCGTCTCGATTTGTTTGTTTTTTGTTTTTCACTCGCTCGCGACGAACACACACGCAGCAATCACGCACAATATCTAGCCAATATCAAACGTATCAAAACAACTAGACAAAAAAAAAACAAAAAAAAACCAAGAGAAAATTATAGAAAGAAAAAAAACTACGCATGCCACTTTCTGGAAACGCAAAACATACACTTACAGAATTATCAACGCAAAAGAAACAAAAATTGCGTTGAAATTTGTCAACAGGGCATACACACACAGACAAAAAAAAATGGTTCGAATATTTTGGACGAAAATAAAAAAAGAAAACAAACATAACAGGACGCACAAAACAATACTGCGTAAACAATGCAAAGCGTATGCGTGCACGCACCGCTGGGATGACAGGAAACAAAACGCCATTAAAAAAAAAACCACGGACTCCACCTCGCAGCCCAAAAATTTCGCCAGTTTGCCAATTATTCGTTTCAATAACGAAAAATAAAACACATTGTACAAAAGTATATATCTTTATAAGTTGATTTAAATAAATAGGCAAAAAAAAGAATCATCGAATTTGGAAAAAATGAATAAATTACTGATTTCGAATTGAATACTTTTGTACAATGTTTTTTTTCGTTTGTTTTGGTTTTGGTCTAGGGTCAAGGGAAGGACAAATGGAGGTTCGTACGATTAGGGAAATACATAATGTCGTTCGGGATTATTTCAGTGATTCTGACAGCCGGAGAAACGAGAAAGACAGAGAGAGAGAGAGAGAGAAAGAGAGAGAAAGTTCGAATCCCACATGAAACAGAATCGACAAAATTTATGACTAAATTACCACAGAATATTGAGTCACCGGAATCGAATATGAATGTCTCGTACAAATGTTCTGATTTACAAATTCAAATAAAAATTATTGTTTCTGTCACAATAATGTAAAATCGAGAGAAACAAAAAAAAATGATATTACACATATTTTTGAACAGGAGATTTCGTGACACGTATTTCTTTCTCAATGTGGGTTTTTATCTCCCGCTCTCTTGAAAATAGCCTCGGGCTAATAACACGCACGGTAGAATGCGTGGGTCGGAGCAATAAAGCTGAATGCACTCTCTCTCGTCGTGAAAAAAAAGAGAAAAAAAAGCAAAAAAAAAAAATTCTATAATTCTAACGAGATTTCCCGTAGCCTCATTTCTTCTGTACATTTTCGTATTTCCTCTCTCGAACGCTCTGCTTCTATCTCGCTATTAAATTACCCGGATCTTGGAGCCGCGATAGTGTCGAATTCCCGTATTTTTTCGAAGAAAAACATTTAAAAAAAAGGACAGCAAGAACGAGTTATTAAATTTGTAAAATTTGACAAAAATTTATAGCGTTAATTGCGAACTAAATAAATAAACGAATGTTTCATGATTGTCAGCCCCTCGCCCCTTTCCCCGGATGTTCCAGCCTCGGAACATGAAAAAGAAATCAGCGCCCGAGAGTTCGTAACGAAAAATCTTTTCGCGTAAAAAAAAAAAACGATCCTAATAATAATACTTGTATGTACAAAATACTTGTTAAATAAATACACTTTAAATTAAGCAGTTTGAAAGAAAGGGGCAGAGGGTTGGGGGGAGGATCTACGTAATAAAATATTGTGCGACGAAGACTCGTTCGTTTTTCTCTTCAAAACTGTACAATAATAATGAAAAAAGAATTTCACCGAGATTTTCTCATATCGGGTGCAAACATTTGACGAAATAATCAATCAAAAATGAATCTAAGGGCGTTGCACTCAAGATGAGAATAGTCGACGTTATTCCCTGACGTTTAAGTAGCGCGAATCGCGAAGTAAGGTCTTTGGACTAACTGAAAAACGAGACTAACGTAAAAAGAAAAAGAAAACAACAAAAAAACAAAAAACTACGTATATGAGACGAAGAAGACTGAGAAGAACCGACTCAAACTTAAAAGCGTAAAAATAAGAAGAGAATAAAGTCGAAGGTACGTTTTTGTTACATTGAAAATCACGTCTACAGGCACCGGGACAAGAAAGGGGGGGGGGAGGAAGAGGTTTAGGGTTGGAAGGGCAAAAGTGATTTCTATACGAATGAATCTAGATTGCAGATTGTCATGGATAACTCTACGATAAGACACGCACACATAAATATGAATATTTATACATATAGATATATATACGATTTATCTCCAGCCTCGACTTGGCCTAGTTCTTTACGAGAATTCCCTTTTTTCCTAATTCTAGTAAATTTCATTAAAATAAAGCCCGCAAGAGAGAAAAAACAAAAAAGTCGTTTTGATATATCTGGGCGAATTGAGATTTTTCGTCGTCTCACGTGACGTTAAAACACTAGATTAACGAGACTCTCTGGAAAGGCTTTGTAATCTCATGAAAAATAACTCGAATATTCAGCCTTTCGTGGTTATTAGCGTAAAAGGGAAATAAAAACTTGGCTTTGTGTGTTGATATTTCGTTTTGGACTATCGTTGGGGATGCGAGTGCGACATGTGGGGATGATAAGTCGCGTGTGGCGGTGGCAATGGGGATGGACATGATTGTTGATAAGGACCAGCGGCTAACATTGGACCAGGACTTGAGCATGGTACGAGATGTGAGCTTGGCGAGGCAGCGTGTGCATGCGCTATGAGATGCGCGTGCTGAGCGTGCTGCGAATGACTCGGTGGACCGTGCTGCGATCCAGGTGGACCAGCAGCGTTCGCATAGCCACCGTGAAGACCGCCGCCACCGCCGTGCGGCGATCCGTACACCAGTTGTCTTACTTTCTGCTCCTCGTCCGCAATGTTGTACGTCAATTCCGTTTCCTCGAAACCCGTCGCTGACATTCTCTGATCACCGGACGAACCCGATGGCGGTGGATCCGGACTGTTTAAGCACGTTTGGATCAACGCCTTTCCTGCTTCACTCGTTATCATTGGCTGCAATTTACGCGTCGCAAACGTATACACGTGACCGGTCTCACTCGCTACCAACAGCATCACCTGCGTACCCGTTAATGTTGACAACTCGTACGCCTGCAATTTTACGAACAAAACAAATACCGAAGTTATTATTTTTTCTTTTTTTTTCATCTTTCATTGTATTTTTTTAACCAAATTTCTTTTTATTTACTAAATGACGTACGTGTTTTTGAAATGTTGCAAATTTACGTCGTTGCAATGTCAAAAATATCGAGCTTTTCGCTCAATGCTTTCTTGGAAACTCAACAATTGATTGAGAACAAATTTTTAAATATTTTTTACCGCGATACGATGAATATTAAACAATTTAATCATTTCTGTTGTTACTTCAATTTATATGTAAGAAATTCTCATTAGGTTTGGTTCAATAAACTTTGTTACCAACTCGATTATTAAATCAATTTGTTCAATTCTTGTTTTTATAGCTTTAAACAAGATATTTATGAAAGGACATGGGTGTATTTGTTATTTATAAAAACATGTTATTCATGTATCGAAATCGCCGGAATTTAACTTTTATTTGTTTGCAGAAATGTTTAATTATTTTATTCAAATTCGTAACATCGTAAATTAATAATTACTGTTTGGAACTAATTAGAACGGTTTATAAACTTTTCTGCTCAACTTGACGTCATCAAACGTCAACTTATTCATTTTTATTAAAGATATTTAATTTATTGATTTTATTTATTTCTATCGGAACGACAATTAAAGAAAAAAATGAATTTTTGATGGTGAGTCGATTTCTACTTGGAGCAAAATTGATTGTAAGCTCGATTTGGCAACTTTTGATCATTCGTTAATTATGTTGAGATATCTAAAAGATATGGAAGAATTCCGGTGAGTTTGGTAAATTGCCAAAATGAAAATTCCAGGAAGTTTGTTATAAGCGAAAGGCTGATCTTGAGTGACCAAAGAGTTCGAGTATTTACATGTGTGAGTGAGAACGGGAGGGAGAGAGAAAGAGAAAATTGTGGTTGCAGATGAATCTCAGCTGACACGCGCGCCGCCGCCGCAGGAGTCGAACCACTAGTCGGCCGTTTATACGCGAGGCCACCCCCGTCTAACAGCTGTAGCCCGTTTATCAACAGAGTGAGTGGGAACGTCGAGAATTGAGTTTTACTCGGCCTCGTTTGAACGAATAGAAACGAAAGAATGAAAGAAATACGTTTGTCGCGGAATTTGTCACGTCAACGTGTTCAAAGCAAACTTTTTATCGAACATCCTCAAATGTTTAGCTGATGAAAATATTAAAAGGAATTGAACTTATTTATTTGACAGCAGTAACAGGAGAGTTTGGAACTTCCACGTGTTTCTAAAGCTTTAGAAACTTTTGACGAAGTCCTCGAGTTTTAATGACGTTTCGAGGGTTTGAATTCGCGTCTTACAATGAAATTGATGAAATACTTTCACGATTGTGTACAAAAGTTCGAAATATCGATTGAAACACAGCGTTTGTTGTTTTTATGGATGAAAAAAATGGTGATTTTTTCAACAAGAACGAATGGCAGATTGGTAGAAACGAACCTTTTTCATAATTCCAGTCTTCCTCTTGGAGAACGTTGTATATCTACGTAATTTGTTGTCGATATATTCCATCTTGATTTTGACTCGTCCTTTAGTTTTTTTGCCATTGGAAGGTGGTGATTTTTTGGGTGCACCAAGATTCGTGAAAGACTCGTCGATACTGTCCTGTACGCATTCACCTGTCATAGTCATACCCTGTTGCCCCTGTGACATGGTTTGTCTAACGTTAGCATCGTCGTAACAAACAACATCGGATGCTGAACGTTTCATTCCTCTCTGTAGACCGACACCGGGTGTCGCACCTCCGGTGGTCATCATAGTGGCGCCACCGCCACGGCTCAATTGGGAACCTCCCGAAAGCTGTGAAGTAGATGGTCTACCGTACATCTCAGCACCCGCGTCGCCACCCATCATACCCATGTTGTATCCTAATGCCGCGTAACGTGCGTCCCTTCCGCCGCTAGGGTTGTCCATCACCGAGGACTTGTCGCGCGCACCATCTATTATTCCCCTTTTTTTTATTTGCTTTAGGTATTAAACCTTGTTTACACTGTTACGATATATAACGACGTATATTTAAGTGCGTGGGTGTTTTTATATGTATTTGTTTGTTGTTTATATTGATATATTTAAATGTTACGAATAAATGATAAATCGTACGATCGTCACACACGTTTAACCAACGCGTTAACTCGACGACGTATTTACACCACGTGATCGTACATCCATTACGACACGAGGTTTATTTTTATTTACTTTAATATAAACGGAACGACGATGCGCACCGTACGAGCGCTCCCCGCGAACTGAAAACGCGGCTCTCTGCCAGTATCGTAACTTGACCTACGTGTGTGTATACACGGGTTGGAGGCGCCGCGACGAGCCGCGAGAGAGTCCCGCCGCACTCGGCGGCACTCGTACTGGGACCTCGAACGCACTTTTTCTCCCACCATTATACACATACGCCGTCAAAAAGTAGACCATCTATCCTCGTACGCGATAAAAACACTAATGAACTTGGGATTTTTGTTACATTGATAAATTCAGACGATACTCGTTTATAATATCGCTCGATAAAAACTTTTTTACTTCTTCTATATTTCACGCTTATTCCTCCAAATATTTATCGCGGAGTGATACACGCGGCGTGGAGAGGGCGGCTCCGGCTGCCATATTTAGAAGTAGACGTTACCATATTAGGAAAAGTTTGCCAAATATGGTGAACAGAGGTGGTCCTTCCTTTTCGAATGGTAGAATCGAGCAACGCGGCAAAACACCAATCCAACTGTCAGTAGAATCGGCTTCCTGCACGCCTTTCCCCTCTCCATTACATACATTTTATATTTTAAACCTATGCCTTCTTTAAGCTCTTATTATATGCATATATAGATCTCATATATATATTATAGATATACATATACGCATTATGTACAGGCTGCCTCAGGTTGAATGGTCAATTCAGTGAATTTCAATTCTGAACCGAATTCCGAGTCGGGAAGGTTGGTACCCCATTTGTTTTTTTTTTTAACAACGATCCCTCTTCGCGTGAGTTATTAATTATTGAAAGTGACAAACGTGCGATCTTTTGGCACAATTCAAAAACGTTTAACTTGTCAAAATCTCGAATTGGCTTCGCTTTCAAAGTGACAAATATTTCAGTTCGGTTAAAAAAATAGATTCAGTGTATGAAAGAGCAGTTTGTCTCTCTATTTATTTCTCCCTCTCCTCCTTCTCCTTCGTGGTATCAATCGCAATATTGTCGTACAAAATACTTGGACAAATGGAAACAAAGGCTCTTCCAGATTCAATCGTCGATACTTTCAAGCTCAAGATATCGGAACTTCGAGTCCGAATAACTTTTTTTTAATCGCTCAAATTAGTGATCATCGATTTGACGAGTGCGCAGCCTTCATTCGTGTATATTGTCAAAACTATTGGAAATAGTGAAAAAAATGTATGGGAGCAGTTTTTTGCAGCTGAAAAATCTCCACGAAAACGTACTCGGCGCCATTTTTCAATCGATTTTTGGGACTAATTTATCGAAAATAAGGACGACGTCATTAATCACTTTTTTCAGAAAAAATTGCATTTCCACGACACCGTTATTGTCACATACATTTTTTTGCTCTGTCTTCAATCATTTTCCTGTAACGAGCAGTTCGTTGGACGTCAATTTTTGCAATAAATTATGCATCTGATAAAAAATAATATTTCGACTTCAATATTGCGTCAATTTGAGTTTACATTGTCGATCATTCGACCTCAGTCAGCCTCTATGTAAGTATTCGAGTTTTTTGTACGTCAATATTGCAATTGATACCGAGAAAGAAAGAGAAAGAGATAAATAAATAGGGTTGCATTCTGCTCACGAACTGGATCAATTTTTTCAACGTTTTCCAGTACTTTATCTTTTTTTCGAACACAAATAATCGAACTTTTGTTCTCACTACGATCAAAGGGGGAAAAAATGACAACAAACTGTCGAATTTTTTGAATAATTTTTAGCTGATCATAGTTGGTTATTAAATTCGGTGAAACACGATTTTTATTCAATATCAAACAGTTTTGAAATCAAATGTAAAGTTTTCCCACAAAATTTGAAAATAATTTTCTAAATAAAGAAAAGAGAATTTTTTAATTGCGAAATCGTCGATTTCAACACGTTTGGAAAATTCAAATTCGTTAATTTCATTTTTGATTAAAAATAAAAAATTATGAATTCCAAATTGATTTTTGAAACGATTACTTTGCTATGAAAATATTGAAGCGAAAAGTACGAATTATTAATTTCCCTCTTTCGAATCAAGAGCTTATAATTGTTGTAGAATTGATTAAGCGTTAAGAGAAAATATGTGTGAAGTGAAGATTAAAATGTCTGCGAAATGTTCAATTTATCGCTCTTAATGTAGTTTTCTACGACGATTAATCATGTTTGTAACATGACGCTTTTTGAGGCAGTCCAAAAGATGTTATAATACACACCGTGTTATTACAGCCTGAAGATTCCGGACACGAAACTGCACGACATTAATAGAACGCTTATATACACGCGAAACGGTGCGAAAACACATCATGCACAAATACATGTAAAAGAAAAAAAATAGATGTATGTGTATATATTTATATTCATTTGTACCCTAAAAACTGAAACGAAAAAAATTCACTGGAAATCAGTGTCTGGTTGTACGTAAAGTTTCAAGGCGCAGCATTCGACAACGGGAATTTTTATATAAAAAAGATTCGAACCGATCGAAATTTCGAATCCATGTTACAAAAAAATTCCCCAACGAAAATAGACCTGACGAAAAAAGAAGTTGGGAAAAACGAAAAAAATAAAGAAAAATAAAATGAAAAAACGAACGTTTAGCTCTCGAAAAATCTCTGGAGAGGATCGTTATACGCAAGTTTCAATGGGTTTCTCTCGTTTGGGTGAAAAATAGATACATTTCGTAGCGGGCGCATCTTACGTGAGAAGCTCTGTTCACAGGGAGGATTATATAGTCAGGAATAAATGTTACTCTAGTTTCGCGTTCCTAAATAAAATTTGAAAGAATTTCAGCCTCCTCTGTCACTTTGTTCTCATTTATACAAGTATAAACTTTTATTTGTTTTTTTTTTTTATCTCCAACAGCTTTGGACTCGTAGTATGCTGTTTTTATTTGTAATTAACATAAAGATATTATTTTTCACCCTTCCGGGACTATACCGAGCTTCATGATCCGTGTCTCCCTCTAGCGGAGGCTTTTTTCAGCTCTTCCTTTACGTTTCTGAGCGAAAACGATGTAACTGTCGATGTAACGTTGAATAACGAGATCAGGTGTGCTCACATGTATATACGCGTGTGATAGACGAGCTCGAGCATCCGCTCGCACGTACCAATTCATATATATATATACATATACACATGCGTGGTATTATAAAATCATTCTTTCCACCTTTCACGTATAGTCGTTTAGAGGTGGTGACAGCGCTCGTTACACTATGTTACCACCCGTGAGCATGGCCTCGCGAAAAAAAAACTGAGTTACGCTGGAGCGATAACGAGAGAGAAAAGAACTCGGACGATAATCATCGTGTTTACTTTAAATGGATGTATACTTAGCCATATTGGATTATAATGATATGATCGAAATTAGCATAAACAAGGGCTACTTTTCATGTATTCAAAGTGATTTTTTTTGTCGATTCTTTTTCTTGATACTTGTGACTGAAGATTGCAACAGAATTTTCATTATTAGTGATTGTTATCATTTTGGAAGTAAATATATTTATTTATAGATTTTCTTATTATAAAGCATTCGAAATAAAACGAGAACGACATTCTTTGTTGTGGGTTCAATGAATAGAGAATTATTTGGTTTTCGTTTATTTATTATTGAATTTTATTTCATAATATAAATATTTTTAAAGTAACTTATTAACTATAGGCGAAATGTCATTGGAGCAGCATTGATCGATCAAATGGAACGAAAGGTTGAACACAATCATTCAATTTATCAACACTTTATTTTAAGTGGAATTAATCATTTTTTTATTTTGACGCTAGTTATAGAAGTTCTCTAAATTTTTCGAAACTTTATTGTTCTCCTCTGTTTCGTTCTTTTTAATCGTCGCGGTAATCGTTCTTATGGAAATTTCGAAACAATGCAAAAGTTACGTGACAACAAATGAAAAAGCGAGAAAGGCTTCTGAATGGATTTATTCGTTTCAATCTACTTTAGACGATATTCAATTTTCCACGGTTTCTTTCTGGAGCTTATTAACTTTCGGGACCATTTTGGTAGATTCCATTTTCAAAAATAAGAATAGTATCCTTATGGAGCGATAAGCAACGTCAAAATTCTTTAATCGAAAGATCTCTTTTCAGGAGGTTTATTTTAGTAGCATTGAATAATTTTTTGTGAATAAAACCGATGGAAATTTTGTCGAAAACACAGTCGTTTTAGAATGAAACTTTTTTACCGATAGAGTAATCTCTCACATGGTCTCCGTTCCGTACAATTATAATTACGATGATCTGTCAGTCGTGCGGTCAGTAAGAATTTTGCTGCACGTTTTATTCGAACATTCGTGATATTTCAAGAAAACTTGAAAGTTACTCATCGTTTTCTAACAAAAGGAGAAAAACGTGTAACTTACATCTTTCTTGGATCATTAAGCCTCTTCAAATAAAACGTACAGGATTTTTACCAATCGTACGACTGACTCAATGAAAAAACCGAGATAATTTGTCAGTCAGTCGAGTGAAGTGACGACTGAAACTTCGAAAAAACCAAAAGATACACAGTATTTTCTTATGGAAGGAGCAGAACTTTTCTTTCTGTTCAAATATCGAGCCTTTCTGAAGAAATAAACACGTGCATCAAGGAATTTACAGACCTCGAAACTGACAGATCACTTTATCACGAAAATTTGCGAGTTCTGACCTCCAATAAGTATTTACAGGTGACTGTACAACATTTGAGTTTGAGTTTTCGAGTGTCAAGATATTAGTCTCCAGGGCCCATGGTGTGGGCGGCAGTAATGAGAGTGTCGTGAACTTCGCGAGCATAAGAAACTTGAGCTCGGACTGTCATCAAAAACTGTGGATAAGTCAAAGCAGGTCCATCCTGAGTTGTAACGCTGTCGGTTCTTGTTGGTATGACCGGCAACTGAAGATATCGCAAAGAGCTGGAATTCTGGGAGACACATTCGATGGAAGTTTTGAGATGAAGTTCAATCTGATCGCATATGGAATAAAACTCTTCCATGTTTTTGTTGAATCTGTGATCCAAAGGATCGATTCCTTTGAGGGAACCGTTGTCCACGAAACTGTTTTGATGGAACGTCTGTGCAGCGGTTTTCAAAGCTACTGACAAGGATTCACGCAGAGGGCCCACGAGAGATTTAACTTTTGAAATATTGTCTAATCTCTCCTGGGGTTGTTGCTGTTGCTGCTGCTGTTGTTGCTGTTGTTGCTGTTGCTGCTGTTGTTGCTGCTGCTGCTGTTGTTGTTGCTGTTGCGCCTGCTGCTGAGCTTGCTGCTGCGCTTGCTGCTGATTTTGGGCCATCTGCGCATTAGCCGGCTGGGCCATCGCACCCATCGGCATTCCGCCGCCTTGCTGTATTGGTGCGATGTTCATGGCACACCTGAATCAACAAATCACAACTTAATGTCTGTGTTTGAGTTGATTTTTCAGTAAAGAACGAGATGTAACTCTAATTTTTCTCCAAATGACAAGGGTGTCTAAAAAAAACGTCAATCTGATTATCAAATGTCTCTCTTGCACTCAGCCAATTGATAAAAGGCCCCAATCAATTATTTAGACTATTTGTTTCACTACAAAATTATAAAGATTGTAGATGAAGAGGTTTTTGTTTCATTCTGTTTCTTGATCACTATTTTTTCAAGCCTTTTTATTCCTACCATGGGTCTATATGACCAGGACAAGTTTCTGTGCATTTGAATGTTCGAGAAATTGGTATGTTTGGTTTTCAATCTACGAAATACACTTGACGTCTGAAATACTCTAAGTAAGACTTGAAAATACGACACAAATTTGGTTGAGCCTTAATAATCGTTATTGTGATCATTTTAAGGATGAAGGAACGTGGTTTCATCAAAGGTTTTGGTCGTTGAAAGGTTTGGGTCATCGTAACCCGATGATATTAACCCAGGGTTAACCTTTTCGTGTCACTTTTTCGTATCGATCGAGTGGTAAAATAATTTTATTCATACAAATATCGTGTTTTATCGCAAATGTGTACTCGTGGCAAATTCGACAAGTTATAACACTTGTAATGTAGATTTGTGGACAGAAAATTGACGGATGATTCGTTGAATTCCAATAGAAACACTTGAACAAATAGACTGCAAAAATTGAGTTTTTTGTGAGGGTGGGATTTCCGGTGGATTTTACATATAAAACACTTAATCGAAGAGAACTTGCAAAAAATAAATAACTTACGGACGTCAACGACACGAAAGATAAACAACAACTAAACTGTATACTGTAAACTGCGGTCAAGAAAGAAGGTCAAGAACGAAAAATCATCATTGTTTAAAATAGCCAAGATGGAATAAATCAAGATAAAAAATCAATGCCCGTGGCCATCTGTTGTCATAATTCGCAAGTTCTAGAGCGGTAAGTCTAGTGAAAACGAAAAGTTACTAATATCCTCGAACTGTTATTGGTCGTAAAAGGTCGTTCGTCTCAATGGTCAGAAGTATACGTTTTTCATAGTGAGTCGAATAAGCCAATGAGAAGTGTGGAATGTGGATGTAAAGGTAGAGAGGAGCAGCGTCGCGTAAACCACACCAATATGGCGTTCGGGGACCGACGCCATCTAACGTCCCTGGCATTCCTGTTTTTTTTGTTCGTCCGGTAAACCCACGGGCTTTTCCGCGTACCACGCACCATACGTTTTTTTTTTATATATACCAAAGTTTTATTATAAAGTTGTTTATTACTCGACCCGAGAGGGGTGCTTCGACGTATTATCGGTGAATAAAATAATAAGCGAGTTGAGTTTGTGAATAAAAGCTTACGGTGAGGGGGGAAAAAAGCGGCTATAAACGAAACACGAGATGCCGAGGGAGTCTCGTTACGTATGGTGAGGAAGAGAAGAAGGAAAAGAGAAAAAAAAACAACAAAAGTTCGACGGAATCTCGTATACGCGGGAAAAAAGGTTTGCGGGTGGAATGATGAGTTAACCGTGCCGAAGCGAGAAAGAGAGAGAGAGCGAGAGAGTGAGCAAACGGAGTAACAACATTTTTTGTGTGTGAGCCTTATCGCGGCTGTGTGAAAGCATTGAGATTTTTTTTTTTTCTATCGCGCTATCTCGCTCGCTCGCATTATTGCAAACGAGTGAGTACTCGGAAAAAAATATCTACGTCTTGGGGACCGTGTGTTGTGTTCAATATCGCGTTCTTCGAGCGGGAGGACTCATTTAACGACGGAGAAAACAACAACACCAAACAAGACAAACAGGTAAGCGTTGTGTGTGAGCGGTAACTCGATGCGCAATTTCCCGCGAGATAGAGATTATAGAGGGTTACTATGGGCGCGCGCGCGCGCACGCCAGACCGGGCCTTCGCACTTTCCTTACGGGCAATTTATTTCATCGCCGGAATAAGATCGCGCTACCTCCTGGGGCCTGCCAGTGTTTATGTTTACTCTTTCAATTGCCTCCCCCCCTCCTTCCACTCGAACATACAACACCCATCAGGTCGAAACTACTCGCGAAAACGCGCGTTTAATACTCCAAATCTTCCGTAAACAAATACATAGTTTATCTTCGACATGGTACTTTTTCGATTATTTATTTAATAAATTACGTCACAATAATTCAATCCTTAAGAAAATACTCCGAAATATCATTTGAAAACAACATCACGAGGATGCCGCTGTCCATTACAAATTATTAAAGGATATCAATTTTTATTGCATTTGACCTTGGCTTATTTTTTACATTTTGCAGTGTAGAGGATTAATAAAAAGTCGGAAGCTCCGCATCGGAGGACATGATGAGCGCTTCGGCCGTCAAGTCCTCAATGCCTGGAGTTGGTAATTCCCCGCCGACAACCGCTCACTCTATTTTGCCAATGAACGTTATGGCGCAAAAGGTCTCAGCAGCGGGTAACGAATCAGCCGGCATGAAGCCTCTCGGCGGAGGTGGATTAAGTTACGTCACTCTCCAGCCGGCCAATCAACCGCTCAGTTTGGTTCAGGACCATCGTCCAGCCTACCCAAATCCTTCTTACGGAAGCAATAGTCCCGAAAAGGACAAAGATAAAGAAACGGATGCTGATAAAATAGTACAGAACGGAGTGGAGCCTTTGAAGACCGCTGGCGAACCAGAGACCGTGAGCACACCTCATGGCCCTCCTGTAGTGCCACCAGCTTCCAGTCTTGCCCTTATCGCTGTCCCTGTTGTTCCACCACCTCCGACAAAACAACAAACCGATGCCAATCGTAATAACAATCAGAGTCCTGAGAATCCACCACAGGATAAACAGGACTCCAACAAGGATAAACCTGAACCTGAATCTAATACCGAGAAAGTCGAACCTCCAGGTTTGTTGAATTTTCATTTATTAACAAGTCTTTCAATGCTTCCTGCTAAATTATTGGATGATTATTAGTGATGAATGTATTTTTAGACCGTTATTTCCTTCCAAAATTGACGAATGAATGAAAAATGATGTAAGATATTAAATTGGATTTTCTAATGTCATTTGTCTTGCTCAAAAACAGTTGTAGCAGCAGCCCCCGTATGTCCACCAGGACAAAACAAAGTGGAGGAGAAAAAAACAACGCCTGTGAAGAATGGCTCAAAACCAGAAAGCACAGTAACGACGCCAACTCATCCACAACCGAAGGTATCGCCTCACAAGCTAGAGGAACAGCCACAAATCAGATCACCAGAATTTGGAGCGGCAAAAGTTAAACCGAGTGTTCCGGCACCGGTGATCGTTCCAAGTTCAAAAAGCAACGTTGAAAATTCGACGAGCCCAACGGCCCCTAAAGTCGAACAAAAAATAACAAGTACGCCGAGAACGGTGAAGAGAAAATCGCGAGAACTTAAGGATTTGAAAGGTGGCTCAGCCGAGGGTGGCAGCAAACCTAAAAGGAACCGTGTTCAGACGCAACCTTATCAGAGTCCGTTGCCGGAAATAGCTCTGATTGTTAAAACCCTCAATAAAACACCTTCTACAAAAAATCCTGACGACAAGCTCATAGTTTTTTACAAGTGAGTCGAAAACTCTTAATCTTTGAACGTAGCATTTCGTCTTCATTTTCTTATGAATTTAACAACGTTTTTCATTTGTAACTCGTTCCAGGAGCGAATTTATGGCTGTTCGAAACGACGAAGGAAGCTTTTACGTTTGTCAAGCGATGCAAAATATCTTCAAATCTAGCAGACGTATACGCATACGTTGGCTGTCACAGGACAAAAATAACGGCGAAATATATTCACCTGATTTTTATGACGTTATCGAATTCGATTGCATATTGACCAATCTTAATCTCAACAAAATCGACAAAAATAAATACCAGCTAACCAAGTTCGAGCTTTTGCGTACGGAGAATATTCTGAAACGAGCTATTGACGTCGAGGCTGGAGTGTCCGAGAAGCCTAGTGTCACGGAGGAACATCCTGACGGACGTGAGTATTTTTAAACGAATATAAAACAATATTAATATAAAAATCTTGAGAATAAAATGGTCTATTGAACATTTTTGTTTTTACAGTTGATCTTTCGCTATACAAGGACGAATCGCAGCTGAAGAGGAGGAAACGCGCAGCAAAAGAAAAGCAAAGATTGCGCAAAAGGTCGAAGAGAGAATCGAGCTCATCCGAGGATTCTTCGTCGAGCGAAGAGGACGATGATGATGACGAAGACGATGACCACGAAGAAGAAGCTGACAAAAAATCGTCGCCAAAAACGAGTCGTGTGAAAAAACGTTCGACGAACAAAGCCCTTGCCATCGCGAAATCAGTCGCGAAAGGACCCAGTCGAGAAAAACGAGCTCTCAACAGAGCGGCAGCATCGAAGACACCAGTCCCTGTTATTTCCAATAACGTCAGCAGCAGTTCTTCCGAGACTGCCAAGAGAAATCCACCTGATCCAAACAAGAAAATTGAACCGAAAAAAATTGTCAGTAAACCACAAACTAGTACCATTGCGAGCGGACCATCAAGAACAACGAAAAATCGAGGTAAGCTGTGATTCTCTTGTTTTCTTCATTTGCAATCCCCCCCCCCCCCCCCCATCAACAATCGAAATTTTAGAACTGGGAATTTTGAAAATAATCTGAAAAAATTCAGCCTTCAACCGTTAGAAACATTTATTAACAATAAAAGAATTTGAAATATTTTCCAATATTTATCATAATTGCAAATCATTGTCTGTAAAGTTTGAAATATGGCGAACATGTTTCTTCAATTTTGCTTCCAATTGCGAAATCATAAAATTCCGATTCCATAAATTATTTGGCTCAAAAACGAACATCACTTTAATTAAAATAGTATAAATTTGTTGCAAGAAAACAAAGCTTTTTTTGAGTCTTTTTTAATGCTCGTAAATTTATCGATAGTAGTGAGTAAAAATCTGGTCGGATAATACTTTTAAAATTTATCGTAGAAACAAAATATTAAAAGAGAAAAAAAACGATTTTTTTTTCACACAAACAACAGAGCCGTTGTGCAAAACACAGCAATAACGAAAAATCTCCTTTCGGAAATTCAAAGGTTCGACACAGATCGCTCAAGAGATAAGCAGTACCAGCATAGCGGGAAGAGCCAAGAGATTGGCGAGCACAGGGCAGACGGCGGCGACTCCTGTTATCGTCGCGACATCATCAACGGAAGATGCGTCTTCCCGCAAAAAGCCGCGTACCGCCAGGGCATAAAATATCGCTGTTTTCACGTTCGTTGCGATATATAACAAGAAATAAATCATCAGGAGGGTTTATTGCGTGAACGATAGGTATGCGCGCGCGATGTGGTTGTGCTGTTAATATAAAAAAATATATTGAAAAAAAGAAAAAAAAACTAAATAAAAAAAAAGGAATTTAAAAATACAATAAACAAAACGAAACAAAAAAATAATACGTTGAACTACAACATTTTAATATAAACAAATAAAATTTTAGTAGAGCACGATTTTGGAATGAGAAACACGAGAATTAAAACTTCGTCGTTTCTCATCCGATCGTCGTAAATTTAGAAAATACAAATTCACAGCCGTGGCTTTCGCGATTACCACAACGCGACGCGAATCTTTATTGTTCATGCCGCGGAACTTTTATTATACCATTATTCAATAACTACACGAAAGTCAACAGAGTATTTGCGACGTGTGCAACAATTTAAAAGAAATATACACCGGGAGATTGAATCTTTGGACAGAATAATCCATGCGTCGATTTAATCTCCCATTTTTTCTCTCTCACACGTGAATACCAAGGTGGTCTATTTTCATGAGTTTTTATTTTCTCATTTTAATTCACGGTCCGACGAGACCGTGGCGCCAAATAAAAAATAATTTTTGAAATTGTACAAAATTGATATTTGTACAGTTGTTTCGTTAATTTTACATATTCCAGTAGCGAAAAAGGTTTGCTGTTATAAAAACTTGTTTGCTATCGAGCATTTTTAACCAATATTTATCAGGATTTTTTTTAAACCATGTTTTTAACGAGTAATCCTTTGTATTTCATTAATATTTATACAAAAACAGATTTCTCAACATATTTACATATGATTTTACGAAAACAGATTTGAATGCGGTGAAAAAATGAGAAAATCGCACCGGACCAGAATTTCAACAGCCGCGGCGTCAATTATCAAAACTTCTATAAAACTTTATCTGTGGTCAGAGGAATATTTCAAAAAATCGAATCTACCGATTTATTTTTTATAAGAACTTGTTTTCCTGCTGTTTCAACACGATTATGAAGCATGATTTGGCGAATTAAAACAAAATAATATTTAAAAAAAACGACTGAAAATTGGACCGCCGCAATAAACGAACGTAAATAAACAGCAACAAAAAAATCGCATCACATATACTCGTCGACCTACACACGGACACCAAGCACTCTCGCAATAGTCTATTTTTGATGTTGTAAGTGAATCTTTATTGATTCGATTGGATTGAAACACAAATGCAAATACATACACGAATAAACAAGAAGAATAAAAACACTTACACATACACTAAAAGAAAAACCTCATAAAACACACTTTCCATTGGATATGATAACTATGTACAAATATATATGTCTGGGGTATATAAGTGTTCTGTAAAACAGAAAGCATTGAAAAATGATTATAGAAGCAAAAGCCAGAGATTGAATGAGGGCAAAAGGGGCTGGATGGGGTTTAAAAGAAAAATAAAAGAAACAAAAGAAAACGAATGAGACAAGTGTGTGAGAGGAGTATAAAATTAATAAACACAAAAACCTGTAGGTTTATGATCTATAGATCTATCAGTTAGAGATGATATGAGTACATCATGTTGACGAAAAAAGAAAGATAAAGAGAGAGAGAGAGAGAGAAGAAAAGAAAAAAAATAACGCGCTGCTCAAGAAAGATAAATTTAGCAGTTGAGAAAAATATGGTCCAACGTGTATCTGCGGTGTCGGGCAGTTGGAAAGTATATTGTAGGTACAAGTCTTCATTTTCTATTTTCGCAGAGCATCGACATATTTATCGACGATGATAATTCATAATCATGATTTAGATATTACACAATAAAAGCAAAAAAGAATTTAAAAAAAAACAAGCGAGAACGACCAAAACATCACGACGGTGTCCAAAGTATTCGAAGGCCCGGAACGATTCAATTCATTTACCTTAAACTTGTAAAACTCTTTAACAGTTTGCGTATAAATAAATTTGAGAGAAGAAATATTCATAGATTTATAAACTGTAGGAATCCGATGATTATTGGTAAAAAAAAAAAACAAAAGAATTTTTTAATTCAGGCATTTTAAACGATTATGTATTTTAGACAGAGCCCAATTGATTGCCTTTGGTTTTCTCATTTTTATTCGAGCGAACCTCAAAAATTCTGCTCCCAATAAACATTTTTTTAAATTAATACAACGATCACAAATGTAATTTTGCCACGGACTTTGGACAAAATGTAACCAGGCGCATGTATGGCAAGCGAAAAAAATTCCAGTCACCAAATCTCAATTATTGATTCATTAATGTAGCCAATAAGTTATATTTTGGAATGTATTCATATCAACGCAAACACACATATACACGTACACACAAACACACACAAACACACGTGCAAGAGTTTCAGCTTAATTTTTAAGAGCCAATTAAATTAGTATATCGAAAAGAAAGAAAAAAAAACACACAAAGTAATTAGTCCACGTCATCTCTTTTTAGCACTGGAATTATTTCGAAGGACGAGTGCCGCGGTCGTGCGTTGCGTTTTTGTTTTCGATCTTTTCGAATTTTGTTTTTCTTTCTTTCTCTAGATTTAAAACAAGAAATATATTATATATAAATATATATATAATTAGAGTGAATAAACAGGGACCTACAGTTCCACAGAAGATAGGAAAGTTCATTTTTCCATTGGGGGGGTGGAGGAGGAGGGGCACAAAACACAAAAATCGTTCGATCGTGTTACGTCACTTCTCTGATGAATGAATAAAAATTTCTGTTTGTTCTTTTTTCGCAAATTTATGAATCATCGAACGAAAAGAAGGAAAAAAAAATGATCGTGAGATATTGAATATAATGTATAAAGTCTTCGATAATATAGAAAACGAAAAAACTACATGAAAAACATGTCATATTTGCAGAGCCAATAGTGTGGAGATGTCCGAAAAATCTGATTTGTTGATTGAATAGCAGAAAGGTGTGCATTTGATTTTTTTTTTAAATACGTAGAGAACTATCCATTCGATACTTCTTTTTTTTGTTTATTCCTAAGATTTTTTCGATTAGTGGAATAAAAAATGATGAATGAAGAAAAAGAATATTATTTACCATATACATATGCTTTGTAATTGGAAAAGTTGTGTGAGTGAATAACAAAGATTATATTGCTTGGAATAATGGAGCAATCGATACATATATATATATAATTAACGATGTTCTTTTTATAATTTTTACGAACACGTGTTTTATTTGAAATGTTTCGTTTTTTTAATTATTATCAGTCTTTTCCTCAGTTTTTTTCTGCTCTCATGTTCTGCAAGCGTGTATAATAGCTTACGTATTGTAATGAACCTTGTTTTTATCTTATATACGATCATTCGCCCTGACAGGTGTAACAAAGGCACACGCAGTATAATTACACATCACACACATACATATATATATATATACACAAATTGAAAAAACAAAAAAAAGAAAAAATACACATATGCAAATAAACGAAAAAAAGGACTTTTGTTACGAAAGCCGTACTAGTTTAATGCTGCGATGATGATGATGCTGCGTCAGCTGCAAAATTAGAACCTATTGGAGTTTTTTGACTTTTGCGAGTCTCCGAGAGGCCCTTAGTGGAGGTGTTGTTCCCGGGCGTACTGCTCTGCCCTGTACCGAATAAAGATAAAGTTGCATACAACATTTATTATCATAATTGATAATTACGTTTTAACGTCATAATGGCAACGTCTGAAAAATTGTTCTACAGCTTGTGGAATATTTTTATATCGTCTATAGGCGAAAAAGCAATAATCTAAATCTCGTTAATTTTAATGGGGGTAAATGAGTAGTAGATTTTTTGAAAATTTTGAGTTGCTAATCATTTTCGTTTTTAAGGAGCGAACGATTCGTAGGCAAAACATCAGTTTTTGTTGATTGATTTTTCTTTCTAACCAACGAGTGATCGAGTTGATGATTTTCCTAACAAAAAAAACAATACGTATTGGAGTGGATTGTTTTTTTTTCCGAGAGAGAAAAGTGAAATGGACATTTTCTTAAACGATAGAAATGATTAATGATTGGTTGGTTGGTGGGGAAGGAAAAAAGCAATTATTGTTTTTCATCGGTTGCTCGAAGAAGGATACGAGAAATGAATAACACGAGAATAGTATAAAAATGTGTTTTAATAAATATCGATAAAAAAGAGAAGGAGAAGAAAAAACATTACACAAAAAAAAGATATCTACATCGGTTACAAAGTTTCGATACAAAATTACATGTCCTGGTGTAACAAACGTAACCAGGACTCCGATTTGCAACAACATCTTCTCGTCGTTTTTCATTACTTACAAGTTTTTATTATCGTTTATTAGTCATTACACTTTTTATCGCTAAATATAATTATTAATACTCTGGCTTTATTTTATTTTTCTTCTTATTATTCTTCTTGGAGTCTAATGGAAAAATATTGTCACGACCTTTTCCGCAGTCTCGTGAGAGGGGAAAATACGAGCAACAGCCGACGAGCATATATTTCCTATAAATGTTGGATCGAGTGAGCATTGCGTCTACCGACGCTTAATATTTACGGGTAACTGGAAAAAATATAAAAAAGAGTTTGCGCCGAGAGCATGAAGAAAAAAACTGGAAATGCGCGTATTTGTTTTCTTCAAAAACCAAGTTCTGTTCAAAAAATTTCAAGAACGAATTAATTCAGTACTTGGCGTCGAGTCACTGCCGCGTTTCTCCCTTGTACTCAGCACCGACAAACTCGTATTTTTTTTTCACAAACTTTGCAAACCATGACTATTGTCTTTTTTTTTCGTCAAAAATATAATTCGTCGTTCTCTCAATTCTAATTCCCATTTCCCCGTCGATCTACATCGTCCTCTGGGTCGTGTCTATGTACAAAGCCGAAAAAAATTGATTGAATGAGATTCGAGTTGTAAACATGATAATTACAACAACAAAAATTGCTCGTTATGCTTAAAAAGAGAAATGCTATTCGTAAGTTTCGGTATTGTCAAGATCTCCGTCCCGGCAAAATTCTTCGATAATCTATATCGTATTCCTCAGGTCTTTTTTCGTCGTATCCATAAAGGATAATAATAATAATGCTATCAATAATAATAATGATGATGATGATGATAATAATAATATAGGCCCTTGGGTGGGTTTTAATCCCTCCGTCCCCAGTCCTTTTCTTCTTTTCTATTCTCATTTCTCCCCCCTCCTCTTAATAGTCAGTCTAATGCACTCAGCGGCGAAATGAACGGGCGCCCAAAAAAGCTGGAGCGTTATCGTTCACCCTCGAGGAGCTCATTATTGTTTCCCTCGTAAAAATAAATACACCGAATTCGTCAGACAAGAGCCTCAGCGTGATAATGATGATAATGATGATGAATGTGTTTGTGAACGTGGCGACGTCCGGCGCTTGATGAAACGGCGGAATTTTGTGAAAATTCACGTTCCAACCAGCGTACAACTTGTGCCATTGCACGGGCTTGGTCTTGCTCTCGAGTTGCGTGTTTAAGTTGGTGCTTTTTTCCAGGTTTTCCACTTTGTTGTGATTGAACGTAATGCGTCTCGTTGTGCTGATTGTTTATGTGATTATTTATATTCGCCGTTTGATTCACGATCAACGGTTGTTGTTCGAGATTGTTGTGGGTTGGTGAAGAATTTATATTGACGTTGTCCTCAATCGTCGTCTGTTGCAAATTATTTCGTAATGATTGTGGCGGCGCGCTGCGAGGACTCGAATTTTGACCTCGCTGCTTTCTCACGTTTCCACCGCTCCTACATTTGACTGGCAATTTTGGCAGTGACACCGTCGGATGATGGTGAGGATGGTGGTGATGATGATGCTCCCGGACAGGCTTGTGATACGCCGTTGGTTGACGATTTCCCAAACTTGGTTTACATCTCTCTATGTACGGACTCGTTGGCTCTACTACGTAGGGACTCTGTACAGGAATTCGCAGTTGCTCGGATTGATGTCGTTTCCTGAAGTACAAAAAACAAAAATTTCATTAATTTAATCATTTTTTTTTACTCCGCTTGATTAAGTTTGAAATTTTTGTTCACGTGGTTGATAGTTTATTTGAAAGAGGAAAAAAGTAGTGACAGTTTGGATAAAAATATACCTAGATGCGTGAAAACTGAGATTATTCTTTTCCATGTTGGCTTGAATGATCTCGAGCAGCTGTTGCCTCTGCATCGACCCGCTACGCTTTCGTTGATTCGTAACTAGAGGTGTTAGGGGAGTTATCGTGGGTGAGGCATCGCTCTCGTCGCTGACATCGCCCTCGGAACTATTCGAGTAGGGTGACGCTGGCATGTGAGCGACTGGTCCCACCCTACGTCGTAGCTCTTCCTGTTTCGTTGGACTCAGCGTTACTCCTGTCGTCGTTGTAGCCCCGTTTACTGTTGTTAAACCAGCTGGAACATTATCGCCATCCTCGTCACTGTGCGACTCCACAACTCGTTCGGGCTAATCAATCATGAACAATCAAACAAAAGAAGATTTTTACGTTAATTACTCTTTACAAATGAAGTATTGCTTCGATTTCTTTTCATATCCAAAATAAAACAAGAATTCTTATTTTCCTCCAAAATCATTTATCTTGGGTTCGTTTTGTTACTGGTACGAACAATTCATTTCGGAAAAATCGACAAAGAAAGTGGTGAAATTCCCCGATTAAAAGTCAAACTTGTTATGAATGTCTAGCCAAAATTCCCAGTCAAAATTCATGAAATGATAAACGCAGTATTCTTTGGTTTTTTTTCTTTCGAGCAATGAATGAATGAATTTTGTCTGAAATTCGATGAAATTTTTTTTGTTTATATGAATATGAATTTACAATTCTATGGTTTAACAAAATACTTTTGACGAAATTCAATATTCTAGTCGATTAATTCATTTCCCACGAAAAATCTTCTTCCAATTACTTTCACTAGCTAGCCAAAGAAAAATTGTGTAATTATCCATCATTTGAATCAATCAACTGAATATCTTTTCTTGCACTTTCAACTTCTTTCTTGCATTTCATCGTGACTTTTTTTAATTTTGTATACTTCGCATTATTAAATATTCACCTAATTCAACTTTATCCGATACCATTCTTTTTGTTATCAAAAAACGAAGAAAATGTTGTATCATCAAACATTATCTTCACATGCTCCGAACATTTTATCCCAAAGAGAAGATTGAAAACATCTTAATCCGCTTTTATAAAATATTAATAAAAAAATAAAAATAAAAACAGTAAAATGGAAAGTTACCTCAGGACGAGTACGCAGCGCTCGTCTTCTTCTCGGAGCTCTTCGCGAGTGGTGATTGCCATGACTGCAAGATGAAACGTGCTTGACGTGACAACAGGAAGACGAGGTAGTAGCGATGCCAGTGGGTACGTTACCACCGGGTAAATGCGTCGTTTTCACGGAAGTATTTGATATCGTGGCTGTCCCCGTAGCTGTTGTGGAGGCTGTCGTCGTGGCGATCCCCGTCCCTACTATTCCCGTCGCTTTTGTTCCTGTTGTGGTTGCGCCAGTGGTGCTGCTGCTGTTCGCTTGTTGTTGCTGTTGACTGTTACTGCTACCAAGACTCGTTCCACGTTGATCCGGCGAAACGGTCAGCTTGACTTTGATTGTTTTACTTCCGCATGGTGGTACTTGAATCGAGGCACCGAGTGTATCGTAAATCGTCGTGACCAGGCCCGCAATGTCGTCCTTTGTTATCTTCCCGTGTCCATCAAAGTCGTACAGGGTGAATGAAAACTCTTGACGACGTCTGTCACCCTCAGCAACGGAAACGTCACACTCGAACTCCTATTAAAACGAAGTTGACGATATTTCATTATTTTTTTATCCAATTGATTTAATAATGTTAGCTATGATGGTTGAGCTAGTTCAATAGACTTTTTACAGTCTTTTGGGCTCCAAAATGTCCCGGAGACAAAAATTAAGCTGAGATTTTAACACCAGATGTTTTAAAAATTCGCTATTTTTCGAGCTGTGTTGATAAATTTATTTTCGATACAAATAACAGTCCTGCTCAATTAACAAACACTTAGAAAATGATACAAAAAATTTGACAACCCTCAACGCTCATTATTGTTTACTTCCCACCGGTTCGCAGACGCTGGGGTAATATGGACCCTGTGTGGCCTTCATTTTTGGACACGGAAGTGTGTAGTTCAAAGATCTATTATTTATTTTTCTTTTTTGATGTTTTTTTCTCATTTACATATGAAAGATTCATCACAAATTGATATTCGTGTTATCGTCTGGGATTTGTTGGTGAAAAAATGCACAATAGAAAGTCATAATACCATACAAAATTGATTAATATTTTGATCGTTTGATGATATTTTCGAGCCTAGAATCCAAGTCCTATTTTTTTATACTTTTAGTGCATTACCAGGGTAGATATCGACCCCATGGTATTTTTGGCGGTAACATCGTCTTTACAGAGATAAAGAGACTTTTCAGCACCTGAATCTCTTCGTTATTCAATAACGAAAAAAGTTATATGGGTAAAATTTAAATACATGAAAGTTTAGTTGACGAAAAACTGTTTTTATTACTCTGAAGAGTTTAGCAAATCCACAGGACCTCGTTTTTTTTTCTCGATATTCGGACTTGGGGTCCATTTTACCCCAGTTATGAGGTCTAGAGTAAAGTTATGAATAAGGTTGTTTGTAGTGTCGTTGGGATGAAATATACCTCAAAACTGAGTTGTCTCGTTGGATTTCCAAGGTTGTTCGGATGGTTCGCTTCGTCGTTGACAGTCTGTGGCGTTGTGGTAGTTGAAGTCGTCGTTTGAATCGGATTGCCGCCATTGTGTAAGCTCGGTTCAGGAGTAATAAGGATACGAGGTGGTAGGGGTGAACTGTTGCAAGGAGGCGTTACGCACGCTAGCAATTCCTCGGAATCGCTACCATCTGCAGTCCCACCGACGACTGTAAACAAAAATAGAGAAACGTTGAAAAAAAAGTGAATGAGGAGAGAATTTCAGGAAACACAATTTAGGTTTTTATGACATAGAATGGCAGAAGAACACCTTTTTTTTTTGGTTTCTGCCTAAATACGATCCCTTTAAAACACGTTTTATACATTTTTTTTATCGCCAAGTTCGGTCGTGAGTGACTCGGAATATTTTGTACTATTATTAACGTTCGAAGTCAGTTTCGATCCGTCATTATATCGTGATATTTCCGATACGAAGCGATTGCAAAATTTGTGAAGGAAGTATCGTAGAAAAAAAAAGTTGATTCAATGGGTCGGTGGGCGAAAAGACTGAGCTCGATGAATCGGCATTTTAATTACGAAACTGGGAGAACAATCGTCATGAAAACAATAAGCCCGGGTATATTATCGCGAAGAACGAACGAAGAATCTTCGTGTTTTGTTCGGAAGAGATATATGGCTGGTGTAGACTGTTTAGTGCTTTCTTTCTCTCGTACCTATTGTAATAACGATTCGTTGAAAAAGAATCGGTGAATGAATGAGAGGTTTATAGAAAGGGAAGAGGCGGTATGTTTTATTTTTTTATAATAGTAATTGGATTCTTATGACCTACTTTTTTTTCTATACCTTTATATACACACACCACCCGAATATTATGCTCCTGTCCCGTCCCTTCTTTCGCTAAAGAACTTTGCGCTTTCATTCGCTCTCTCTCTCTCGTTCCAGAGAATTAAAAAAAAAAAAAGTATGAAATGAAAAGATAGAGAGTAGGAGGGAGGAGGGAGAAGGAGGAAAAATGCCGTCGAAAACAGCAGTCGAATCGAGCATTTGGTGCGCGACGCTTATATTTACTATGGTCACGATAATCACGTATTATATTATAAGCATTTGCCGAGTCGTCCAACTCTCTGCGGCGTCGGCCACAGAGTCGTTCCAAACGACGATTCTCGCCGCCACTCTATCTCTTGCTCTCTTCTCTCGTTCTCTTCAACCTTGCGCCACCATCGCATCATTCTCTCTCTCTCTCTCTTTCTCCTCTTTCTTGGCGTAGTATATAGTACTTGGAAATCTTTTTTTCTACCGAAGCCTTTCAAGTGCCCGCACGATACTCGCGCGCGCGCGAGAGAGTTCCCTCGACCGATAAATCAAAGATTATACAACATTTTTCCCCGAACGAAATAACCCCGGAATTTCCAGTCTCTTTATAGTTACACACGATCCCTTATTGCTTCTCTCTCTCTCTCTCTCTCTCTCTCTCTCTCTCTCTCTCTCTTGTTTTTTTTCTGAATATCGTCATACTATTCTTTATGTTTTTCGGCATAAACAATTTCTCTCTCTCTCTCTGTCGCTCTTCCTTTTTGTCGGTCTATGTTCGTCTCTAGACTGTCTTTCATTTTCTTACGATGTTTCGTGGGTGACAAAAGTTGATTGCGACATATCCGGTCGAATGGGAATTGACGTTGAAAAATTGTGTCATTAGAGCCTGTATGAGGGACACTATTATTGGGTTTGTGTGTTTAATGGTTTGTAGAAATCATGCTGATCTTTCGCTGTAGTTCATTTCTCCATCGAGTTGTGTGTATTTTTAATCTTAGGTTTTTAAACTTTACCAATACGCGTACTTTTCATCGATGTTTTCAATATTTCGACTTGCGCCCTCGTCTTCGCGCGAGTTTTATAGCAAAAATAATAACAATGTCAAAATATATTTCAAAAGCACTCACATTTGGTTAGCCCCAGTATTTTCAATTCATTTCCCAAAATTTATTTGGAATCTTCATCTACGATAATTGCACACCATTTGTTTGTTATTTTAAAACTAAATATATTGGAAAAATTACCACGATCTTAAATATCTGAAAAAGTATCGTAAAAGGAACAACAATTTTTCGTTGCATTTCAACGATTCAAACTTCAATACTTCGTACGTTTGAACCGCTGGGAGTTCTGAAATAAATCAACCAGATCTTTACAGTTGAAAACCTCGCTCGTCGGTTTCCTGATTAAGACGAAAAAAAAGTTCTGTTTCCGCCACCACCCCCTACTCTTCACATTTCTGGGTTGATTATGTTACAAGAAAAAAAGAAAAAAATAACGAAGGAGATGACGATAAGCAGGGGGATATAAATTCGTCTGTATATCCTCTGGCTTCCTGGTTGTTGAGGGCATCCGGTTTTAGAATTTCGTGTCAGAGCGAGGCACAGTGTGTTTTTTTCTCTCATGCGGAGACAAATTCCCCTGAGGGAAGCAGGTATAAAAATCGGTAAGAATTCTAGATTACGTAATCGCCAAAAATCCATTATAGTCATTCGCATGGGTCTTTCGTTCGAACAAATGGACACGAACCTCATTTTTTTCATTCATAGTCACTTCCTCTTCGTTTAGGAAAAATTTTCAATAACATTCGTTCAAATGAAATTCTTTCGTAATTTTATCAAATTCATATCACGAAGAATCGACGATCGATTATTATTAATTTCTGTTGAAATTTCCCACAAAACAAAATAAACTTTTTCTCGTCTCTTGTGATATTCATAAAGATTGCAAAATCAATGGGTTAAATAATGGAATAAATGTTTCTACTGGATATTTCATAAATAAACGATCAATTATGTTAATATAACAGAGAAATATAAAATTTTAACACGATTATTAAAAGGCAGTTTATTGCAGTTTCAATCACGTGGAAGAACGAAGTAAAAGAGTGTTTTAAAAATATATATTTATTGTTGTATACTCGACAGGGCAATACGAAATGGTAATAAATAAGAGAATGAGTCGAAGTGAAATCCTTGACCCTCATTGATTGGTCTCGAGTCTCAATAACGCGAATAAATGTGATACGGTCGTTGACGATTTTCATTGATCCCAGGAAGTAGAAATTTTCAAGGTGGATCTCGCTCGTTTATTTTTCTCTCTTTCGTTGCTTCGGTTCCCCGTTAATTTTAGATGGTTGGAAGGACCGAGTGAACGAGCCATCATCCACGGGATCGCGTACCAGCGAGAGAAGTGAGGTATTTTCCGAGAAGCAAAAGCGGCAACGATTCTCGCAGAGTGGAAGCCAACGAAGCAACAAACACATACACACAAATATATACGAAGAGAGAGGGAGAAACACACACACAGGCGTATACACTTGTTCTTTTCTCTTTCCTCCTTTCCTCTCTTGCTCTTTCTTTGGCTCGGGCCGCTATTATTGTTGGCTTCCAGGAAGAGAGAACCGCGCCGACCAAACGCCTTGGTCTTTTCCTTCGCTCATTCTCTCTCTCTCTCTATCTCTCTCTTTTTCTTTCTATCTTTCTTGGTGGCGCGCTGTCTTTTACCATCTTCTTTCATTCGTCTTTCTCGACTGGCTGAAGAACGTTCGAGGAGCTCCGTGAAACATCTTTTTCTCGCTTTCTCCTACACTCAACCCTCGGTACCCAAGAAAGATCGCAAACTTTTCTTGGCCCTGCACTCACAGTCTGTCTATCTACTTATTTATCTCCCTCTTTCCCTCTCTCTCTCTCTCTCTTTCGTTTTTCTTCTTTCTTTTCCTCTGAGGATTTTCTCTCTATCGATAGTTTCTCGGGTAGTTTTTCTGTACCCGTTCGTTGGCATTTTCTGAATTCTCCCGCTGTGAACTGCCGCTGTGCGACTCTACATGATCCTCTCTCGCCTCCTACTTTTGCCGCTTACATCGATGCCCCGATATTCTTTCGCTTTGCCTTTCTGTCTCTTTTCAACTCAGGCACTCCTCAACGCCTCAAAATCTCAGACTTCTTCCCTTCTCGACTTTATTTCTCGTGTATATCCGACGGTATAAATTGTACTCAAGAACTTTAAACCGTTTCGTAAATTCCACAGAAACGTAAACATTTCGTGGTGAACTTCCGTTAACAGGGTTGCGCCAAGCAAATAATGCGCTTCATCATCTAAATAACTATTTATCCGTCAGGCTTTAGCGTAATTCAATTTTCTTCTGACATTTGGTTTCAAAGCGAAAACTCAACACCAAAACTTTGTAAACAATCTTTTTTACTCGAAATCACGTTTCGTCCTACTATCCCCAGCCACAGTTTCAAGACTATTTCTTCAAATGTCAATGATTTTCAGTGATTTTTGTACGAAAGCAACGTTTTTGTGTGATTTTTTAAACGCAAATGATTGATTTTTATCGCTAATCTTTATCAAAGTTTTGGAAATGTAGTAGCGACATAGGAAAAAAAGTGATTCCATAAAAATCGTTCGGAATTTGGGGAGAAAATTGTTTTCGCCAGCTACTGTTTATGTAATCGACGCATTAGCGATTATTGAAGGCGATTTGATGCTTTTAAAAAAATGCTCTTCTGTCGTTGCCGAGTTTTCTCTCATTGGGAATAGAAGCAGCCGTTACCAATCGGTCAAAAGCACGAGGGATTGGTTAAAAGGGCCTGGTTTTGTTAGGCTTTTCGGAGGCCCCTGGGGGGATTTTCTGTGCTACAATGCAAGTTCCCCTCCCCGTTGGTTCTGGCAATCGGACGTTGTGATGTTCCAGGGATCTCCCCTGACGTTCGTATTTCGGAACGAGGGATTTTTCCTCGTTACGGCGAGCAAAATGAGGCGTACGAAAACCGGGGGTGGTTTTTGTATCGCGCCGACAAGGACCACCCCCCTTGAGGGCAGTTTTACGAAAAAGAAAACACGAAAGGAGCCGAAAATGCGGCTTGGCTTGGCTCGCTCACCCAGCATCGTCGTCTCCTTAACCAAAAGCCCGCCTGGTGGATACCGAAACGAGACAGAGAGAAGAGCGACGAGGGATCAGGGAAGAAAAAGGTGAATTCTCTCTCTCTCTCTCCCTCTCTCATTCTCGTATACACGCAGTAAAAAGAATCCCTGTGTCGGCTCCCTGTTTGCCATGAACCATTTTGAAAGAGACCGGAATTTCAAAGACTCGCGCTTGATCTCTCTCTCTCTCTCTCTCTCTTTCTCTCTCTTTATTTTCCTCTTTCTCGGCTCGCCTTTGAGAACCGAAAGAAAAAAAGAGACAGAGAGCACACTTGTGGATAACTAAGCATGGTTTCCAGGAATTACCGCCTTCGTCTTCGCCCAAATCTTTCTTCCCAAAGCGTTTTCCCCCATTTTTCCGATTAATCTCTCTTCCCTCGTTCCTTCTTTTTCGTACCATGAAAAGTGCTTTTCAAAGAAACAATGCCACACCCACATTCCAAACCGTAATCGTTTTTTTACAAGGGAAACAGATTATGAGGTCATTATGTAGAGAAACATAAAGAGCAAAAGAATTTTTTTTTCTTGCTCTACCGAATTAAAGATCGCGATAAAAAGAATCTTCCTCCAACTAATGCGTAGTTTTATCGCAATTTTATTTTCATTCCTTTTCTCGTAAGATCAAAAAACACTTCATTTTATAGCATTTTCCTGCTTTCGGTATACAATTTTTTTGTCTCGCTAATAAAAACACGTTTTTCCAAGTCAATGACTCATAACAAAGCTTTTTTTTTGTTGTTATTTATACAAAAATAATGAGTTTCTCATTGAGCTTCAATTTCAGCATCCCACTGACTCGTCTTGCTTCACATTCTTACGTAAATGCATTTTCCATAGTTAGAGTTAAATGGGCCGAGAGAGTCGCGCGGCGACGTTACGACACCATGTAATTATAATAAAGATTTTATTTTACAGATTGCTGCGGCAATCTCCAAGACTTTAATATGGCCAAATAATAATAACATATGAATGACCATTCGATCGACCTCACACGTAGACGCGTTCGACAATAAAATAACTTAAAGACACTTTTGTTGCATAAAACTTTTTAATGATCACTTTTATAGGCACTTCTTTGAAGAAACTAAAAAGAAGAAAAAATAAACATAGGATTCTAGTTACTTTTATAGTCAGATAATTCCTACATTCTTTCAAGACTATGAAAACCTAACCGTTACGTTTTTTTTTCGAATTTTTATTTTTTCAATCTGCTCAGACGTTTATTTATGAGAAAAATGAAGTAAACATTTATAATAACGTTTACGATTATTTATAATTTTGTAATTTCTGCAATAAACAATAATGATCAACTGTCTATTGATTGTTGTTTTCATAGTAATTCTTAACGAAAATGTCAAAAATCCAGGGCCCTTTTCTTTGTTTCAAAAAGTTTGTAAAGGGCGAGCATCAAATCATTTTTTTAGTAACAAGGATATAAGTAATTGCTTAACGAAACGAAGGAAGAGAAAAAATTGACAGGAAAAGGAGAGATCGACGGATGGAGAAAAAACTCAGAGAGAAAAAGAGAGAGAGAGAGAATTAAGCGAGGCACAGTGTTGAGTACATGCGAGAAGCAACAGTTCATTGACTATCCAGAATGTGCTTACGATACACACATGCAAAGTTTATACAGCAACATGTTATAATGTGCTCTCGAGTTAGTGAGAGATACCGCTTTAGTGATCATGTGAGAGAGAAAGAGAGAGAAAGGCGTCTTAAAATTTATCCATCTCTTTTACTCTCAAAGGAAAGAGCCTACAAAACGTATCGAGCACGTACATAATGTTTGCTTGAGGAGAGAGAACTCTCGACGGCTTTGCGCTTTGAAGCCAGTGGTTCTCCACTGCGGCGTGTCTCCTTGTACCAAAAACGTTGACGTATAAACTGAGTCACAGTTGGTTGCAGTTCCGTTTGCCCATTGGTATAATAAATAATAATAGTTTTTAATGATGGCAACAATTCGCGAGGTTACTTTGAGACTGTGGGGAAGAACGAAAATAAGCATTTGCGTAAATGGAGGAAGGTGGGGGGGGGGAGGCCATTCAAGATCAATGAAACGTACAACACGTTTCGTTAGCCTTGCAAATACTTCGAGTGTGCAAGCAAAGCGAAAGCTTTATCTATCAAAATGTAAATACTGCGATAAGCGTAGAGTATGTAAAGAAAAGGAAAAAAAAGAGAGCACTTCAAATATTTGCAGTCCATTTCTTCGTACTGGACGACGAAGCGTTTGTTTTTTTCTTTTTCCAAGAAACTTGTTCGAACATTTTGGATTACGATTAGGCTGTTTGTGTAGAGAAAAACAATTTTTAGGAAAAGTTCTACGAAGAGACCGAAGAAAGAGAATACGCGGAGGAAAGAGAATGAGAAACTCGCTCACGTGTGAGTAATTGGAGCCCTGGCTTTTCTGTATGGTACTCGGAACAGGCTAAAGTAAACACGACCGAGAGTCCAAGAGGGCTCTTTCGCGCTCGTTTCTAGTAGAAGCAAAAGAAAGAGATAAAGAGCAAGAGAGATGAAATTATACACACAGGAAGTATGCAGGGGTGGTCTTTGCCTATACAGTTACTTTTTTTTTACTCTCTCTCTCTCTCTCTCTCTCTCTCTGTCGTTTTCTTTCCGAAGAGATATTGGGACTGGGGAAATATGAAATAAAAGGAGAGGTTATCGTGTTAACCGTTTTGAGTAGGGAGAGGGTGAATTAACGCCTTTCTTGTTGCGTGAAAATCTCGTAGAAACGTAGCCAAAAAAACGTCTATGTACACATAATGTATACTTTATGTATTTACATATCTATATTTGTGCTTAAATTTTTTTCTCGAGGGAATAGATGCGAGGGGTTCGAGTTCGAGGCCGGGGAAGACACAACTTTTCGTTCTATCTCTCTTTCTCTTTATCCTGCTTCCTTTATTCCGCAAATTCACCCCTCAATTAAAGTCCACGAGAGAGAACGGTTAAAACGCTTTGAAGACTGAACCATTATTTTGTCAAGTCACCCTCGTTTTTTTTTCACGTGCTCTCTGAACTCTTAAGAATTACGTACTTTACTTGTGCTACGTGAACCTAACGATATAATCGTGTGTATGTAATGTAAGTATGTGTATATATGCAGCCCCGTGCATAATGCTCTCCCCAAAGACGTATAAACACAACGGTATCGCTGCTCGTATATGAGAGTCGGTGAATGTCAGCCAAAGAGTCATTTTCTTTTGCTTATTTTATTCACCCCTATATTTCGAGTCAAAAAAGCATGAAGGAGAAGAAATAAAAGTTGAAGAGTCTGCTACAAAGGCTCAAAAGAAGGTGGCTCTGTGTGTTTTCAACGACAATTACAAATTCCAACCGAGTATCCAGCCTCAAAACGTACTTTTATGTACTCACAAGAAAGTTCATGCAAACAATCCTTTTTTTACTTTGTGCTAATTTATTCGTTCGTTTTACATCAACCAACCGATTTGACGGATTCTTCCGGTATTTCGATACCGGAAGTGTGGGAAAAACTTGTCTTTTTCGTCAAAATTGATGCAGTTTTTATTGGTAATTAATCAACTAAACGCATAAATTCATGATATTCGCAAATTGTCGAAACCGGAAGTTAGTCTCAAAACAGAAATTCGTTGTAAAAAAATTGATTCTTTTTTTTTTTTTGTATTTTCTCACTTGTAATATGATGGTCGAATAGTAATTCGATAATAAAACGATGTTCGAAATGTTGTCCTTGATTCGTCAGAGTACCGTTGATGTACGATGATAAATCGTCTTCAAAGGCGCTTCAAGCACTTTCAATATTCTATCTCTTTCTCTTTCTCTCTCCCTATCGTCAATCCACGTTCTCTGATTCTCCCGCAACGATCACACGTTCAATCAACCGTGCTCGTTCAATCCGCGCCCTCCGTACTCAAAACGTTAGATCTAAGCGTTAACCGTACACTCAAAATCCCTGAGTGTAATATCGAGGACACTAATGACGGACAATCTTGTCCCCGATTAGCCTCCATGACTTGAGGCATTAAATCTAATACAATTACGAAAAGGGAAAGATCGAAAATTTGAGATGATGGCAAACCGACGAGTTTACAAATTTCTCACCGAAACAAAATCAAAGGTTTAGTTCGATGAAAAATAATGGGACTTAATAGCTGTTCATATTTTTTTCAATAATAGTCGACAATACTTTGTTCCATGGGGTACATAATTGCATTGGTAAATCATTGAATTGAACCGATTGAAAATCATTTGTCACGTAGAACAAAAAATATGTCAGTTTTTTTAATTTTTTTGCTTCATTATTCCAACGCAGTTTCAAAAAAACCGGAAGTAAGGCTTCGATTGAGAGACCAGATGGCGCTGTTAATAATTTTAGATCGTAATTGAAAAAAAATGTTTAAACGATTTTAATGTGATTCATTCAAGTTTCTTACGAAGCTAAAATGAGCCTCAATTATTCTAAGAGCTAATTAAGACTAATTAGGTTGAGATAGATTAAGAATAAGTGAGAGAAATGAAAATTACCAGAAAAGGGCTTGTAGCCAGCGAGAAATCTTGCTCGCCACCACTTCACCAATCCGGTAGCCATGAGGCCCTCATACGTCGTCACGGGCACGCACACCGTATACGACAGCGTGTGTTTCACCTTTCGTCTCGAGTAAAAAACAAAAACCACGAACCGACAAATAAAAGTACGGATTCCTGGTTAAAAGTGTCGTTGGAAGTAGAAAAAAAAACAAATAACGATGATAATGACAACGGAGCGAAAAAGAGTCAACTATTTTTGAGACTGTATGAACGCGCACCCACACACTTGTTGTACACGTTTTCTCAACTAGGGTTACTGACTTTTTGTAGGGTAATTTTTACCGCGAATATCGGTACCGCACTGACACGCTGAACCAAAATAAATCGTAAATCAAAACACACACTGGATCGGATTAACAAAAAAAACAGAATCGATTCTTTACGATGCACCAAAACTGCTGTAAAATACACGAATTCAAATTTAGCGCACTTTTACGAGTTTTCCAAACACGATGAACCGAGCAGCGATGATGAAACTGTCAGAGTTTATCGACAACGAAGATTTTCCCTTCAAATCGAATAGTATTATTTTGTAAAAATTGTATTTACTGCAGGAACACACACTGTTCGTCGTTTACTTTTTGTTGAAACTGCTATTCTCCTATTTCACTTAACACCTTGTATTTTTCAACTCGTTAAGCTTTTATCGAAGGATTTCTTTGTTAACTTGAATTTTTGTTTAGATGATGTCCTTCCGGTATGTCTTTAAAAAAATCAACACTGTTTTTCTTTCCCCCCCGGACTTTTGCACGCCTCTGTTCGAGCCGCTTGCTCGATCTCCGGATGATCCTTCCAGATCGACGGTCTACGTTTGACTGACTGAGGACTGAGCCGAGACTCGAGAGATCTCGTCGACCTCGGTCAAAGCAGCGCGGCGCCGCGCTCGCGCGCACACTTACACCACTTTGTTAAGTTTGCTCACACACTCGAAGACAAGCCTCTCACAAAGGCACACTACCACGTTCATCGTATAATTCCCGCCTCTCTTTTGCCTTCTCTACCGCCCTTCCTTGCCAATCAGGCTCGTATACGCTCACATTTTGGGCCACTAACCAAAACATTGCACCACTTATCAGAACCCATTGCAAATGTGCAACTTTTCCAGTCAATCGGTCGACACTACCCTTCAACTTCAATTGTGCACCGCTTTTTGCAAATAGCGTCGTAATTGGTGAACGTTCGTAGCATTTTTATGATTTTTTTCAAAACTTTCCATTCTTGAATCTCGCGGCCAAGAACTCCACACATAAAAAAACTAAACAATTCTAAGCCTAAAACTCGAGAATGCGGTAATCGGTTACACCAAGAGAATTCCCAATTTTCCTCGTTTTTACATTTTTTTTGTCGCTTTTTAGAGTTTTTATGGTGAAATATTCACCAAGGATGGTTTATCGTACATCATTTTGTTCGGTATCAAAAAACCAAGACGTTGGTGAAAATTGAACTTTATTATCGGGCACAAGAAGAATTTTACACCGGAGAAAAGGTTGAAGTAACTAATTATCCTAAACTTTTCTCCAGTGCAAGATGTTTCGTGTGTGGTAAGTTGTTTAATAAATTATTTTCAATATTATTTTCTATGTTATTAAAGGCCGTCGAACGGATATTGATTGAAATTGTCGTTACGTCGTCAACGACTTGATTTTTATATTAGAAACAATTTTAGTTCAATATCATTTTTTCCAATGTATCGCATTGAAAAAAAAATTCTCAGTTTTCGTTTTGAACCATGCGTTCCGGTATTTTCGGACTCCAATTGCAGCATCACAGCCCAAAATGCTCGTATTAATTCTAATATGTAAAAAACTGCAGCGCAAAAATTATTTTTTTTTAAATTATTTTTAAACCATCGTAAGTGCAGTAACATCGGAAACTGTAGCTGCAAGTAATCTGACGGATCGGTAAATAAATAAAAAATAAACTAATTGTAACACAACATTTATTACGATGCTTGATTCGATTTTTTCCATTTGAAATCCACCCAATTGACACCTTTTCGTAAATTCGTGTGTTAAGTAGTATGAAAACCTGCAAATTTTCCGTGAATATTTGAAAATAGTGTAACAGTGTCGGTAGCAGTTAAAAAAACCTGTAAAAAAGGTGTCCACGTGTGGAACACAACGGAGAAACGTTTGGTTTGTTTTCAAACGGTGTACCCCTTGAATATACGGTCCTGAGCAGAACTACACAACAGATTATGCCTCTCACTCCTGCTCTCGGAGTTTCGGACGCTTGTTTTTTTCTTTTTTCCGGAATCTCGTGTTCCTGAGCCTCACTAATGCTCTCGGAAAGTTCTGACGTGAGTAAGAGAGGGAGAGTGAGAGAGAAAAAGAGAGAAGGAGACAGAGTATTTTTTACGCGAAGCTCGCGTAAATCTTTCTGGAGGTTTACTGGACGTAATCGTATGAGAGGAGGAAGGCATCATCACAACAGAGGCCAACCGAGAAGAGATTCCTCTGACGCGCGGTGAAAGCACAACAGAAGCACACACGAGAGCACACGGGCTCACGCGAGTTCCACGTGTGTTCGCGCGGGTTACGCTTTTCAATGTACAGTTATATACAAACGTATATAAACATATAAAACGTGTATAGAAAGCGAGAGAGAGAGAGACAGAGAAGAAGTAACAAAAGTATATATTTTCTGGCAGCCCCAAACAGAAATATCCATTACGATACGAAAAATCGACATAATTTAACAAACGCACATCGAAACGAAATCCAATAAAAGCAAATAAATAAAAACAAATCTAAACAATGATAATGACGCTGGAATAAAAGCCAACGAGTAAAAATGCTTTTGTCGTCGTTCATGCTCTGTTGTTCAACGCATTTCCCTCTTCGTGTGTAATGAACGTTTCGCTAGTGATGCACATGCACGGAAAGAGAATGTAGGAGAGGGGAAGGAGGGGGGGGGGGAACGAACCCGGAGGAGGATGATGATGGAGAGCGAGTCGAGGGTGGGGGAAAAGAGCAAAGCGAGTAACAAAACGGGTGCGGGAGAGGGAAAAAGATGGATAGGAGAGCGAGAGGACGAGTCGAGGAGAAGATCAAACGACCCGTCGACCGGGCCTCAAAGTGAGAGCGGCCAACTGGCGCTGAGAGATTACAGTCGCACCGCGCTCGTTATTTATATGTACTATAGTACTATCCACTATAGTACACTATAAGTTTATAGAACATTATGTGTGTGTATATATATATAAATATGTATATGTATATATTTTTATATGAAACCAGTAAAAGCAACGCTTTGGCTTTTGCTGAGGCTTCCCGATGTTCATGGACTACCACGAGAGTGTCTCTTCCCTTCTCTTTCGCTCTCGCAATAACAAAAAAAAATATATATGTTAAAAAGCCGAGAGAAATGGATAAAAGCCGAGAGATATTGTGGAGAATCGGTGGAGCACTCACCAAACGGCTAAAAGCACTGAAAGCTCCTGTACTCTCTATCTTGCCAACTTTTAGCCAAACTCAAACAGACGACTTTTTATATTTTATGTATATATTCGTGTGTTTAATGTCTCCTTTTGTCTCTTTGAGGCTTCAGACACAAGGAGTATGTCAAATATCACGAAAAATTATTCTCCGAGTTACGTATTCAGACTAAGTAGAATTGAGAATAGAGAGAATGATATTAAAAATCCTTCACAATCTCGTCTTTCTTTCGAATCCATCAGACTTACCCCCTTTCCTTCTCTCAATATTGTTATCGCCATTTTCATTCGATCTTTCATTGTATATAGTAAATAAAGAACTACGAATTTGCCTTCAATTGTGGTTTCTATTATCTTCGTTCACGTAATCGCTTATTTTTCATTATTTCATTGACTTTTCGTCGATATCCTGAGAACTGTCAATTTCCCTTGGTAGATTTCAAGAAATAAATAACACAACATGCGAAACTTCGATGATTTTAGTTTGTCTCGTTAGAACGCATTGAATATTTTTTCAACATCTAGGACAACCCAAAATTTGTAGTTTGATTTTCGTAGTAGAAGAATATTTGTTGAGGCTTGAGAATCGATTCTGCCAACAAAACTGCAGTGATTTTGAAAATATGATTTTTTTTCGTTTAATGAAGAAAAATATTGTTTTTCGTTGCGTTCCAACGATCCAAGTTTCAATGCTACATTACTTTGTAATACGAACCACCGCGAACTTCTTTTGCTCCGGTTGCAATTTCTAAAAGCTATCTAAAGAATGTCTAACCTTCGTTCGGGAGGCATCTCGAACTTATCAGACGTCTGAAACTTATTCCTCAGACAGCTGTTAACTAAGAAATACTTTTCGAACCAGCATCCTTAAAATAACTTTTAGTAAATTGTTACCTGGAGTTGATTCGCATTCCTTCGCCTTTGACTTAAAATTTTCGAACAATCAAAACGATAACGACTTTTTTTTTGCTATGATGGCATAAATTATAAGCAAAGATAATGCTTCGGAATAAAAAAAAATATCTGATGAACAATTAAATCACGTCCACACGCGACCCATGTAGAATTTCGAGGAAAAAAAAAATCACGAAAACGGAATATAAGATCGTGAAAGGATACTCGTAAGTGTTTTAGTCTTTTTAAGGAATAGCACGCGCCAAACAGTGGGATTTTAAAAGTAAAGCCCATTTGTGTTGGACCAAGGCCATTCAAGGTGAACGTTAAGTTGATTTTGAGCACGTATGCATCGCGAATACAGTTCGAAACTGGAGAAAGTCGATAAATCAAATTATTTTTACGTACGTATTTCAGAGTGACAACACTTTGTATTCTCAACAGAGTTGCAAAAGTGATTTAATGAATTTGCTTAAGTCGCGGTTTAACTCTGTTGCGGAGAAACGGTGAATGAAGAAGCGCTCGAATTGCCAATTGAAAAAGAACATTCGAGCAGTGAGACAAGCGTATACACATACATATACATCCATATTTATATACAATATATATATATATATATATGTAGTACTATAATAAGATTGTAAATATTCAGAAGGAAACACGGACGTCGCGAGAGATTCCCGGGGGCATGAATGGAACGAAAGGCAAGCACACGAGGCTCTGGCAGTGTTCGCGAAGAGGCGATTTGACCATATATAGTAGGTTATACTTAAAATGCCCGGAGGCTTTTTCGCCGCGCCCCCTCGGTCCTCTCCCAGCTGCTTCTTTTTTGGCTTCATTGTTGTTTTTTTTGTTGTTATTTTTTTAAATTTTTTTCTTTTTATGTATCACCGTAGGTAACTTGAATTATATATTTGAGAGATCCCATTGGACAGGTCGTCACAGCTGGCTTTCTATTTCATATCTCTATCTCCGATGATTGATTATCGAGAGATTTGGCTAAAGAAAAATTAGCATTAAATAAGAAAGAAGAAGGTTTATTTGAGAAAGAGCCATTTTTTTCGAGTTGAATTAAAAGGAAGTTTTAGTCGTTTTGTATGTACACACTAGTCAATGAGCAACTCGAGCATATTTGTGCGTCGACATCGAAATGTAACGAGTTTCGTGTTTATATGGGGAGAAGAAAGGTTTTAATGCTTCCAGTACCGCGATACCTACGCCATTGGTTTTGTTAAGCGTTGTCCGTTCTTCTCTCCCGCCCCGCCGACCACCTCGTCGCCCTCTAGTACCGTACCGCGCCCACAGAGGAGCGCGAGAGAGAAAAATATTATTCTCATCTCATTCTTTTGCTCTCAAGCAAGAGCTTTACCAAAGTGTATATATATAACGTTATAATACAGCGTGGTCTGGCAGCACCAGCAGCTACAACACGAAAGAAAGAGAAGGAGAAGGAGAGAGAGAGAGAAAGAGAAGTCGAAGATAGAGAAAGAAGTTTGAGAGGGACCGAAGGCACACCACAGATCGCCATGCCATCCTTCGAAGAGACCCGAGAGAGCAGCACACAGCATATATAGCTAGTTGTTTCTTTTCTTTATTCCTTTGTCGGAAAGTCGGCGGCGAGTCTCGAGTTTTTTTTTCGTTTTTTTTTTCTTCGAGTATGAAAAGAAGAGAGTAAGAGACAAGCCGTAAGCGCGTGTGAGAAGGAGAGAGAAAGGAAAAGGATAAGCGAGAGAGAGAGAGAGAGGGAGATAGAAAAGTTGAAAAAGAAAAACGTCGTGAAGCGGGGCGAGGGAGATCCTTCGTGCAAGAGGCAAGAAGAATTAAACGTGCAGGCTTTAAAAACTCGTTGCGGCTCATAAGCACCGAATATTATCGTCAAACTTTATCTCTTTATACCTGTATATTTATAAATCTACATACACATATATACGCATAATATATAAATTAATTAAACGATAATTCCCCAAACTTTACGAACTCTCCAACTTCCTTAAAGTATTTCGATTGCAACGTCGCGTACCGAGCATAGATTATCGAAGAATGAAGAAGGATGTCTAAGGAAAGGAGTCTCGTGCTTTCTATCGCACTGTGCTCTTCTCAGCTCTATAGTTTAGGTTCGTCGCGGAGACGCGGTATAGAGTGAGGAGCAGAGAATTCGTCGTCTGGAAATCCAGGCATTGTCGAGCGAGGAAAATAGAGATGGATGAAGTGACGGAATGCGCGAATGCGAGGCAGAGAGATTCTCGTTTCAATCGATATCTCCTCGCTTCTCTCCATTATGTGCTCACATATATATGTATATATATATATTGAAATGTTCGTGTGTGTGTGTAACGTTCAATGCCTAATACCGATCTCCCTCCCTTTCTCCTTACAGGAAGTAAATTCTCGGCGATGCACATTCAATCGTATCATCACCGTCGAGAATATCCTTGCGGTGGATCTCTCTTACATTCAATTTAGTTTTCAGTCCATACACGGAGGCCCTTATTTCCTAGCCTCAAAGTTGTAAAGGCTCTTGTGTTACGTGATGAAATATTTAGACGTTTTTAACCCTAGATCCATGAATTTCGTTTCTTCACACGAACCCTGGGGTCATTTTTTTGGTCTTTTTTTTAACGCTCTCCCACGTCGTCGCGTTCTTCAATTTTTGATAACACATTCAGCTTTGAGTGAGGAAAATGTTATTTGTGTAGTGTTGCAAGTAGATAATATGTTGAGAAAATAGAAAATGATGTTGGAAGAGCTTCGAAAGCAAAATAGAATTCGGAACGATCGCAGATGTCGAATAAGATCGTTTTTTCCGCATATTTCTCGTGACCCCCTGTATATTTAATACATCTGTTCGATAATCGAGGACGAGAAATCATCCGCCCTCTTTTTTCTCTCCACCGAACAGTAAAAGACTTAAAAGTAGTACATAGTGGGTCCGCTAGGCGGCGCCAATAATTAAACCAAATCGTGCGATAATTAGAGGGGAAACGCGAAGGAAGAAACGAAAAAGGAACGAAAGAAGACAAAACCACTCGAAGGGAAGAGAACGAGGACGCCGAAAGTATACGATAGAGCGAAAGAGAGAGAGAGAGAGAGAGGGAAGGAAAGGTGGGAAGGAGTGAGAGAGGATCGGGTTGTATTTATTGCGGCGGTATGATCGTGTTGTTGTTGCTGCTGCCGGTGCCACTCAATATGTATACATATATATGTATTGGACAGGATATAGGGAAGGCTATAATACGGTTTTACCGCGCGCGGTCTCGAAGCTCTTCTCTCGGCTCTCTGGAGCGAGTGAAAAGAGCGAAAGAGCGAGGGAGCAAGGAACGCGAAAGCAAGAAAGAGCGCCCACCAAACGCGTAAGCATATATATATGTATATACATATACAGTAGTGGACAGAGATTCTCCCTCTTTCTCTGCATACATCGATATATGTATATATATTGTTGTGCGAGTTTGAAGTAGTGTGCGTGCGGATGGTTAGGGTCGGTTTTGCCGGGTCCCTCGGCGTGCGGTTTGGCGGCCGGGGGGCTTGAACGCACACACGAGGAACGTTAAGGGGAAAGAGGAGAGACTGTTTCGTCCCGGGGCTTGGGCGGGCAGAGGGGATGCGAAGAGGGAGAAGGAGAAATAGAGAGAGAGAGAGAAAGAGAACGCGCGGCTGTCGGCGCGTTTGATCTCCGCCGCGGGCGCCGACAAAGCGTCCGTCCGGCTCCCCTCCTTCTCCTCAACCGCCTCGTCCTCTCGCTCTCCTCCTCATCGCGACTCTCGCGCGCACCAGCGGGGCAACTAGCCCGCTGACGTTGAGCCATCAGAGAGAACGAAAGAGAGAAAAGTATCAAAGTTGAGTAGAGAGCGATATAGAGCTCTTTCGTCGATCGTACAAGTTTCGTAGTCAAGTCCATGAGTCTCTCTATAAGACAGAGACGTACTCTGTAGTTGGAAAACTCGACGAACTGGCACGAAAGAAGAGAGAGAAAGCTAGAGACCGGGACGAGCTAAGAAATCGACGGTTTAAACGAGTGAATGAGCCAGAGCGAGAAAGAAAGATGGATGTATAAAATGTGCCTTCTTCGATGCGCACTTGCACGCTTGAGAGTCACTTTTAAAGTTTTGCTTGCGGGGAAAAGATAGAAGGTACATGAAACTGAGAGAAAGACAGAAAGAGAGAGAGAGAGAGAGAGAGAGAGAGAGAGAGAACGGATGGAACATCGAGTCGTCATTCTTCGTTGCGTCGGCTCTCTAGCATGTTCTGCGCTCAAACTCTCCTGTTTCTCTTTCTCTCTTTCGTTCTCTCTCTTTGCCACTCCCTCAGAACAGAGACCGCGTCGGCAGTCACGGCAAGCCGACAGGCCTCTGTCTGGACTGTGAGCTCTTTTGCTTTTGCATCACCGCGAGTCTCTTCTCTCTCTCTCTCTCTCTCTCCTTCTCTCTCTCTTCTCTTGGTCGCTATTAATAAATAACCTCGCACCATAGCGCGTCTCTCTTCCGTTGCACCTCTCGCAACTCCCCGACCGTCGTGTTACACAGCTATAAAGCGTTCAGTTCCGCTCCTCTAGAAGCAATTCCCTTCTTTTCCTATCTGTTCTTATTTTTTTGCTTTCTTTTCTTTCTCTCTTCATTTCTATATGTTCTCGTCTTCGTTTTTGATATTTCTGTCGGAAGAGATTCCCCGCCTTGTGTGTATAAATTATGTCAATGACACTGATTGATCTTTCGAAGGAGCGGTCAACGTATGCCGGAAGTCGCATGTTCAACTTTTCGTCGTGTCTTCGTCCTGCTCTTTACAGTTTTCTTTCTTGTCTATTTTTAGTCAGGTTCGATCGACATCAATGAGAAAACGAATGGGGCTATTTAATAGCTTTATTTGTGCCGCATATTCATCCCGACATCACAATTATTCGATTTTACTTTATATTTTTTTCACAATAAATAATAGAATGATAAACATAACAATTGACAATGTGTCAAAATTGCCTCATCCAGCACGAGTGATCCAAGTGTAAGCTTTCGAACCGTAATGAATACTGCAGTCAAGTTCTGATCAATGAATTATGCAAATACTTCGAAGAATAAAATGAAATTCTTTTGAAAAAATCTAACTTTTTTAATGCCTATTGTAGAGTACAACTGTTTTTCTGAATGACTGAGAACTTTTCTCCATACGAATATTCGTGGTGTTAATTGAAAGGGTGAAAAAAAAATCGTACCTTCGCAATAAACCTCGGAAATGTCAAAATTTTTACAAAAACAGACGTGAAATTCAAAAGTTCTCCACTAGTTGAAACACTGTATTGTTGTGTTGTGTTTTAATTCCGACGAGACAGCCTTCCGTAGCGTTAAATTTTTTTTCAAGTGCCGAGTGTTGCCATCTATCCAACGCATTGCACTTTGATCGTCCGTCGATAATGCAGAAATATTGATGGTCATGAACCATCTGTAGGTAAACGGGCCATGAGGTACGTCGATAAATTTGTATAATGAACAAAATTCGCCTGAACGTTTACGTTTTACACGCGCACTCGTAAACTGATGTTTGGCGTTTCCTCTGTATCTTCGTCGAGAGGTTATACCAGTGTTATGTTTTGACGTTAAAATCTCGTGTTTTATATCGTAAATTCCATTAAAAATCAGTTTTTTTTAAACATAAGATTAACATTTACATTTTGTTCGAACAAAATGTCGTTGTACGACGATTTTGACAAGCCGAGAAATTCGGATAAAGTGGCTGGTTGGTCGTCCGGCATAAAATTGTTACAGTCACAATTACAATTGAAAAAAGCCGCAACAACACAGGTGAGTACTAAAAATTTCAATCGAATTCTTAAAAATTTGTATTCGTGCTATAATTCAGTCGAAAAATTGACGATTTTTTAGCCAAAACGTGAACAATACAGAAAAGCAACCGCCGTCCTTGCACCCGTTATTGACTTGAAGTCTAAGAACAATCGTGAAGCCGAAAGAGAAAGAGAAGAAGAAGCTCCAAATGTTAACAATTCGTTGTCCAGTGGGAGTGGCAACAGCGTTGTTGTTGGCAGTGAATTTGATTGGAATGTTGTTAACGAGTATGATCCTATGTGGCCTAACGAGTATGAAAAAGTAGTTAAGGAACTTCGAGATATCAGAGACCGAGAACACGACCAGGAAACTGAGCAGAGAAAACGGAGACGAGACAATACACGCTTTGAAGATTCTCAAGTAATTTTTATTTTGAGATTTTTCTGGCTATTTTTCAATATTTTTTGTGTCTAAAAGTGATGTAGGTATTCAGGGATTGGTTATTAAGGGAAAATCAATGGATCTCAAAATGTTGTACACCTTTTGATCATTTGTTCGACATCTTTGGTGATGAATTTATTAAAAAACGGGAGCATACATTTTTTGTTCTGTTAAAAAGTCTAATTCAAAGCATGTCAATGTAGGCAGTTTTTTGGATTCAAAAATTACAGAACGCACCCAATATTGTCACTGCATTTTTTAATCTTGTATCGAAGTTTGCATTGTTGGAATGCAGAGAAAAATATTTGTTTGTTCATCAATTTGGCATTATTTAGAATCGCCCCAATTTTTTCTAACAGATTCTGATAGCAAGCCACAAAAACAATTGTGATTTTATAACGAGAAATTTTGTTACATTCTACCAATGCAATCTTCAAAATAACTACGAAATGTTGTATACTAAATTTATACAGAACAATATAATTGAAAAAATATTGAATTGGCAATAGATATGGTGAATGGGAACAGGTACTGAAAGTTGAAAGAATCAACTGGAATAATTGTCGTTTAATTTGGAAATTTCAGTCACCGGGTAGTACATCAATGGTGCCGTTAGACAGAGATTTGGAGGAAAGGACACCGTCGTCCCGAGGAGCAGTGGGTGGTGCAGCGATAGCACCGCCACCTTCGCTTCAAGAGTCGACGGAAGGTCAACCTTCTCCGCCTTCGGTTCGCCCACCGCCAGCTAACAGCATGGGATACGCAACGTCATCGGTTGCAGCCAAGATAATGGCGAAATATGGTTTTAAGGAGGGTCAAGGTCTTGGGAAAAAAGAGCAAGGAATGTCGGTGGCTCTTCAGGTTGAGAAGACGAGCAAGCGAGGAGGAAGAATTGTTGGGGAGCGTGAACAGTTGATGCCACCGCCGCCTCCATTGGCCGTTTCTCCACCGCCTTCGTCCTCGTCGCCTTCATCCTCGGTCCAATCATTGGGCACGACGATTACGACGACAATGACAATGACGACACCGACGGCGCCCCCGTTGTTGCCACCGCCGCCACCTCCGACGACAGCAACGAACCCGACGAATCAGCAAAGTTCCGAAGAGCCCAGCATAACGGAAATCATGAAATCACCGAGCAAAGTCGTACTCCTGCGGAACATGGTCGGCCCTGGTGAAGTTGACGACGACCTCGAGCCCGAGGTCAAAGACGAATGCAACACTAAGTACGGCGACGTTGCTCGCGTTATTATTCACGAAGTAATAGATGCTCCGGCCGAAGAAGCTGTTCGGATATTCGTCGAATTCAAGAGGATAGAAAGCGCCATCAAAGCTGTGGTCGATTTAAATGGTCGCTTCTTTGGAGGACGACAAGTCAAAGCTGGATTTTACTCGAGCGAAAAATTGGACAACTTACAATTAATGGACTGAGGACTTTTTTCAATTATAGCTCAACAATGTATAAATATAATTTGTAAGAACGTACATACACACATTCTTGAAAAACACTCGCACTCGTATCATTATCTTTCTTCGTACTTGCTTTGCTCTCATTTGTAACGATTTTCTGCCAACTGCGCTAGTCTCTGTACGATCAGGAAACCAATCATCTTTTGGCATTAGCTTTTTTATACGAAAAACGCGCGTTAAAAGTTAAAAATAAAGTATTATGACCGTTTTTTCTTCTCCATTCCGAGTCGCTCCGATTCTCTACATTTTTATAACTCACAACCCTTTGGTGATTCTTTGTACAATCGGCACACCTCTTTCAACAGATTTTTCAAAATCTCTCGCTGGTTATCCGAATTCTGCAGAATAGAGTAAAATCTTTGTTCAATTTTCATGCTGTTAATTATTTTTCCTCAGTTGTTACGATTTATTGAGGAATCTTCAAAAATGCATAATTTTTTTATTCTTCAGAATTCACTACTTCTGAATTGACAATTGACAACAATAAATTTGATGTTTTTTACTAATAAGTACAAAAGGAAAGACGATCTCACCTTGTCCAGGGTAATTGTCGGTATGAAACTGATTTTAGGCCGCAAATTGTCCGTCTGTTTTCCATACATCGCCAACAACTCTTTACCCTTTGCGTTTGCCTGACAATCCAATATTGGAGCAACATCCAGATTCATCTTTTTGGCACAAGATTTTGTTATTTCTTGAGGGTTTAAATTGTCCTTTATCATGCAAACCAAAAATTCTAATTGGACGGATGGATCTTTGATTATGTCTATCGCACAAGCGTGGATCATGTTTGCTTCGCATTCTACTGGTCCGTGTTGACAAGAAAATTCATAGCCATTATCCGTTGTTTTTGTCTGAAATTCATTTTGTCATTTCCTCAGAATATACATTGGGAGTTTTAAAAATTAAACTCCAACACAGAATTTTTTATCAATCATGAAAATTTCTTACAACAGCTTTGCCGTAGGGAACCATTTCTATGATGATATGTTCATTGAGGCTTTGATAGGTAGGCTCCAATTGTTTGATAAGAAAACTCCGAGAATCAGGACACAGAGCTTCGTAATATACGGTCACAAGTACCTTTTGAATCTCTGGTTTAATCGCTTCATTTTCAGCTTGATTCACCTGTTTATATGCTATATAAAGTTTAATATTTGCCTATACTAATAAAACTTAATCAATTAGCGGATGACGTATATTTTTTCAAATAAAAATAGTGCTATATGAACAGCTGTCAAAATGACAGCGTAGAGAATTTCTAAGTAATTTAAATAATTCAAAGTAAACTTACTTCTCTGGAAAGTGCAGGATCGTTTGGTGGAAGAGACCAGAATTTTAGTGCAGATTGCCAAATAACGAGAACCATAACAATAGCGATAAATAATCTAACTTTAAAATTTCCCAGCCCCATCGTAAACACGAAACAATACACGCCCTAACTATACGAAAAAAATAAACACAAAAACGATTTATGCGTTTTTAACCTCTAATTATCGTGTTTGTTGTGCGAGGTTCGTGAGGAAGACTTTTTTAAAACGTGCGTCACTAAAACTCTATTCTCTGTGATCGAGTCGTCAGTATCTTATCATTTTATTTTCAGAGGTAACTTCCCTGTATAAGCGACTGACGATTCTTCGTCCACATCACACCACACCAAACCTACGAAACTACGTCGTGCACGTCACTCCGGCCCGACCACCGAACTGGACTTGGTCGAATCGAATGCTCACTCGTGTGTGAGTGTGAATAAAAAACTTTTTCTTTATCTGTGTCAAGTTGCAGTCAAGGGGGATATACGTAACTAGTAGAACGACACCAATTTTTCGAGTGGTTGTAATTTGATATCGATTATTAATAAAAACACACCCGCAACAAAATGAGATATCCGGATGGATAAGATCAACTAAGAATTATTTTCCACGGGAAATGATTTTTTTGTAATGCCGTACGTGGAATAAAAATTAAAATAAGTCCGAGAAATAACGCCCATCGGAAACAACTTTTTTTTTCTCACAGCGTTCGCACGTTACATAAAAAATATCAACTACAATGCATAAAAAAACAATAAAAATTATGAAACACTAGAAAAAATGTTAATGATAGAAGTTTGAAGTGCGATTAAAACGAAGTAGAACGCAATTTTTGGAATTGGCGCGGGAAAAAGAGATTTCGAGTAAAACCAATGTTTGCAAATTCGTTTGTTTTTTTCAACAAAAAACAGACGACAAAAGTTTTGAAATTCGTAATCGATTCATCTCATTCTCATCGTCTTCTAACTTCAAATCCCAAAGTCAGTCTTACACACGTCTCCGGCGTAAAAAATAAAGAAAATAAATACATAAATATAAATTTCAAGTAAATTCACAATCATGGATACGCATCTGAAAATGCCATGCACTTTCGAATATTCCCAAGGCAATGGGACTGGGGTTGCGGAGGCCATTGGAAATTGGGGATTTTCCAGTCAAGTCGGGAGTCCTGGTCAAGAGCTTCGACGTCTTAAATGTTTATTCGCCAAGATGGATGCATTGTTAAGACGATTTTATTATAACTACGAATTTATAACATTGAGGAAAAACCTTCGCCTAAAAATCGAAATAATTAAATAAACCATATACTTTTTTTTGCCAAAATATCATAGAGATCGAAGTCTTTCAATCCGTCAGCCAAATGCCTTCGAGACATCGAAAAACTCATTCCAAAATCAGCCAAAATATCGAAATTTTTTTTTTTTCGATTTTTACGTGAAATTTTCAACATTTCAGGGAAGCGGATTTAAAAAAATCCAAAAATTGATTGTGCAAAGCCTGCGCTGGTTCTGCTCCTCAAGATATTAATTGCACATCAAATTCTTTAAATACAAAAATCAAAATTACCAATAAAAGCTCCTTGAAATAATTTTATTTGAAAAATCTCAAAACTTGATTTTCTTCTTGTTTTTCTTTTTTAGACGAAGTTCGAAGCCACGTATGTGTGTCAGATACGACTGTAGAAACGATCCAGAGGCTTGGTACGTTCGACCGAGTCCCCACGAGTGTAAGCCCGTTTGGACATTTGCAGAAAAAAGACCGCTCATTACTTATTGTTCGACTGCCGATATTACCACAGTTTCTGACATAAGTAGAATCCGACCTGATTTAGCTGAGCCAACACCGGGCAAGGCTTTTGTCATCCAGAGGGTAAATTAATCACTTTTTTACTTTGCGATTTACTGGTGAAATAAAATGAATTAAAAATCATGTTTTTTTAAATGAATATTTCTTTCGCAGACCACCGACAAATGGTACAAGAGAGGACCGGATTGTTGCCCTCAACCGAGTTGCCTTGCTCCTCAATGTCCAAGACCTTGCTGCTAATTATTAAAAACATGAAAATATTTATCGACTTTCCCAACATTTTTGAAGAATTGTAACAATTTTTAAAAAATATTTCCTGTCTGTATAATGCTGAATAAATATTTATTGAATCATGAAACAATTTTTTTATTGTCATTTTACGAAATGCCAGAAATTCACTTTTTATGTCAAAAAAACCAAATCGGAGCAAATAATAAAAATAATGAAACAAATGTTGCACCACAAAATGCAATGCTTGAACGGAGTATTTTTTCGTAAATATCAATTAGAAAGGAAATAAGAATCAATTAGAAATTTCCAGTGAAAATGACGTTCTATTTTCGGTTGTAAAAAAAATAATTTAAAAATTCCGAATTTATGACAAACTAAGAATTTTCGGCGTGAACGATGCAGCAGATTGTGAGATATTTACGTGACTCATTTAAAAATGCAATTTTCGAAACTGCATTTTAATTTTTTTTAACTCCAATTCGAAAAAAATATTTAAAAAACCCAAAATTCGACTTTCATTGCTAATCATAAAGATCGAGCGATTAATGAGTTGTTATGGATCGACTGTAATTTGTTATTTAGTCGATTACCATGGAAATATTGAAGGATTGACAGACATTCCGGTTCCACAGTTTCGGCAAGACACACCTCAAAATTCAAAATTATTGTTTCACAATTTGTAAAAAGTCAATAAAAATTACAAATCATAAAAATGCCACCAAAGAACGGCAAAGGACAGGCTGATCAGAGCAAAACCGACGGAAATGCCGGAAAAAAGAAAAAGAAGATTCTCCCCAAGGGAGAAGGAATGGGCGGCACGATCGGTTACACCGACAAAGAGCAAAAAATAAGATGCAAGTACGTTGAAACCTTCCGAGTCTTAATTTTCCGATTTATAGAAAAATATTCGAAATTGCTTGAATCTAAAAGCGAAACTTTGTCAAATTTTCAGACTCCCACTCGTCAGATCTTACGTAAACAAAGATGTTTGCTGTCCCATGGAAATGGGATGTACGATGCCGTCGATGACGCAGAATGGCTGCAGTGCACAGCCGTCGTGTCCTGAACAATCAACGAACTGTTGTTACATTCCATAAAAATTATTTGATTCAATAGAAAAACTTCTCCGATGTATCTGAAAATACAATAAAATTCATTTTCCAATATTTGTTGATTTATTTCACCAACAGCGAGTACAGTAGACGCTTAGAATTATCAAAATCATTTAAGTAGCGTCGGAAATATTTGACCAAACACGCCATTGGTAAAGTTTTTGAAAAGAAAAAGGAAATAAATTCATTGAAAGCTAAAAAAAAAGTAGATTAATCGTAAAAAAATGGTGGTCGCCTCCAAAAAGAGAAACATAATAAAATCGATACGATATAATGATAATAATTATGGCGAGGAATAATAACAACATCGAGAGCAAAACAAAAAACAACGAAGTGAGTTATTCACGAATTGACGATCTTCGAGTCATTGACGAAGAAGTCTTCGGTCAATCAACATCGTGGCCAACAAAATTAATCAAAATTCTCCGTTTCTTCAAATCTCATAAGCACGATGCCACCAAAAAATGGAAGTAAGAAGCCTGAGGTGAAAAAAATAACTCGAGGCGGAACGATTGGCTGGACGGTGAAACCGAAAAGAGGAAAATATCAGTAAGTTTTCGTTTTGATCGAATGAATTCTCTGCTGAAAAATGTCAACAGATTTAAACGTGACGTCGAAACGAGTTGATTTATTTGAACTTTTCGTTTCTTTCGTTTCAGCAATATTGTGGAATCTCTGGACGATCTCCTCTGCCCACCTCGACCCGAGCTTCAATACACCGAATACAAACCACCCAAAGAGCCGCCATGTTGTCCTGCATCGAGTTGTTGCTATCCACCACCTTATTGTACCCAACCGGGCAAACGTTGCTGTTAACATTTTTCAAATAATTTCGCATCAAAATTCTCGTCAACTAAATTGTTAGCACGAAAAAATGAAATAAATAAAATGATTTGATGGTTGTATGAAAAAGTTCTGTCGAGTATTCATTTCGTAGGCTAGATAAGAGAATAAAAAAAGCATTGTTTGTGAGCGGAGAAAGAAATAGCGTAAATTTGGTTACTAGAAAATTTGTTATTATGGAAAAAGACGCCATTGGCCCAAATTATGGGAGAGCCACGCTAAAAAAAATGAGATTCGATCGCGGAGCAAGCCATGGACGTAAAAACAATGGAACATCTCTGTTAAAATTAGTCACTTTCAAAATTCTTCGTCCGCAAGTCAGACCTACATCATTTTCGGCAATCCTAACAACCAAAATTATCCGTTCAAATTTCAATTATAAATTTTCAAGTATAAACAACCAAATATTTAAATAAAAAATTCAATTAAAATGACGGAAACGGTTCAAGCTGGTGATGCTGCTGAAGCAATTTGCAATCTCAAAGCTGCAGTCAACGCACTGGAAAGGTTAGTCAGCAAAAATGTTTCAAAATTATCATAAAAAGTATTTCACAGTTCTTAATTTACATTTAAATGAATCATTTTTACCAAAGAATCATTTTTTTCAATATTTTCAAACTTATGTCATTTTAAAATATTGAAAAAAATGGTTATTTGTTAAATCGTCTTAATCATAATAGTCTCAATTATGGAAGAATCATTTTTTAAAAGTATTTTCAATTTTACATTTGAAAATATTTTTTAAAAATGATTTTTTCATAATTGAGACAAAAAGAAATTCCCAAGTCTGCAGCTTCTTCTTCACTTGTAATGAAGTAATAATTTTCCAGTCAGTACAAAAAGAACCAGATAGAACAGCAGGCAATGCGAAAAAATAATAAAAATAAGACATCGGGTAAGCAACCACCGATGTTCATAATGATACCGCTCGAGCAAAAAGGGACTGGTGGCGACGACGGTTCCATTACCGGTGGAAGAGCTTTGCGTAAACAAAAAAATCGTGGTTTCGATGATTTTGAAGATTACGATATCGTCAGTCTCGACTGTGACAAAAAGAAAATGCGAAGATATGATGGACGCGATGGACGTGAAGGACGCGATGGACGTGGTGGTGTCGGACACGGTGGCCAATACGATAATCGGGAGGTAAATTCATTTTTTCACGGACTGCACTATATTTTAGAATAAATAAGAATCAATTTTTTCCTTGATAATAACAAAAAAACTAGCAACTAGTATTTTTTTCCAATATTTCAAATATCATAAAAATTAATATGAAATGGAGAAAAAAAAATACTGCAGCCTCAATATAAACTTTTAGTAGAAAGAAAATCAATAATTTAAATTTGTTAGTTCACGTGTTGACGATGATTTCCCATGAAATTCAACTTCCGATTATTTTGGGTTTTCAAAATATTTTCAGGAAAGTTCTGGATTGCGAGGTGGTGTTCAGGCAGCCCGTTGCAGTTGTATTCACCGAGACGGGCTTCAAGATGATTGTCCTTTGCCACAGTGCCAAGACGAACCTGCATGTCTGACGAAACCCTGGGCCACTTGTCCACCAGCTAGACTTTTCCGTGAGATGCACCCGGAAATATTTCCACCGGATCGTCAAACTTACTGAAGAATCTGAGCCTCAAAAACAGCAAAAATAATTCATGAAATACAGTAAAAAAAAAACAAAGAATCGTATACGATAAGACAATTTTGTACAAATCTCCTTTTCGTCTGTAAAATATACAAAAAATAATGGATGTAAATATGGATTACAGGGCTGTTTTACTTGAAGAGTTAATTTCTCTATTTTAAACGTGAATGATTTTTTTTTTATTGATATTAATTCTTTGGAGACAAAGAGTTTGAAATGAATTCGATTTCCTGAATTTTTTTTCTGCAAACAAAAGACTTCAATATTTAAACAATGACGTGTATAGAAAAAAATATTACAAAGCGTTGCCTTGGAAACAGCAAAAGTTTAGATGGAAGAAAAGAAAAAAAAAGAAATCAGTCGGATCGCAACCGCCGCAAATGTGTCATCATATTAACTCGTGATATTTCCTCGATTTTCGGCGACTGGAAGCATCTTGTTTTTTCGATGCTTTCAGATCGAAATTCCAAAGTGTCCTTAGCGACGGATTTTATGAAATGAAAAAATAGTAAAGCTGCTTATTTAAAATAAAAAAAATTTTATAATAAAAAAATTGTAAACGTCCAAATTTGTCGTGCCGTTTTATTCACGTGAAATATAAAAACCATGCCGTGCGACGGAAAAAATCCCAACTGTGATCGCAGACGCGAATTATTGGCTCAATTAAAATGTCTCGTCAGTTCTATGGACAAAAAGAAACCGTGCGAATGGGACGATGCGGACTGTCCACCACCGACGTGTTGCCCTGTTTGTCCCACCGATTCACCACCCTGTTGCGTAAGTGAATTCCCTGAATAAATCAATCAATAATAAAAAGTGAAAAAAAAGATATTCGTACAAATCTCCGGCATGTCTCTACAATATTGCAAAAATCGATTTTTTCAAATGATTAATATAATTCCAAGTATTCTATCAAACGTTAAAAAGAAATATTGAAAACATTTGCATAACTTTGTTCTTATCCTCAAATCCTCAAAGACAACTGTCAAATATTTCTAGAAAAAATATAATCGACATTCTACAACGTTTCTGCAAAAAAAGTATAACTCAAAAATCCTACAAAAAGTTCTGTAACTATGAATTTTTATAAAAACTGAGCCAGAAAATCACTTGACGTTGCCCCAGACGAAAAACCGACTTTTTTCTAATCAAACGATTGATTTTCTTTGCAGAGTCCAGTAAAAGCATGCAAGAGTTACGAGCTTCGTAATTCACTGATGTATCGTTGCGATTGTATAAAAAGGAACGGTCTGCAAGACAGTTGCATGATGTGGGATTGCATGGGACGACCGGAGTGTATGACGAAGTTGTATCCAGTTTGCGGTCCCGGACGTTCAGCACTATTGAAGTTGACGGACTTGGGAGACGTGGAAGTAGCTTTGAGAAAGTTTTACTGTGCGGATCAAGCTCGGGAATCGGCTCTTGCGTCATATTGTCGATTATCGTGTGGAGCAAATGGATGTGGTGGCTCACAGTGTCAATCGGGCGGTTTTGGAATGGAAGAAGAAGACCAGTGCTGTCGTCAACAACAGCAGCAGCAATCGTGTTGCGGACAACAAAATGGAAATGGTGGTCGTCAACAATCGTGTTGTTCGGCATCACCTTCGCCCTCTTATGGCTCTTCTGGTCCTCCCTCGTGCTGCTCGGCTCAAGCGTCTTGTTGTCCACCTGCGCCAACCTGCTGTCCACAGATAAGAATCGAGCCAACCTGTTGTCCACCTCCCGCGATGAGTTGTTGTCCACCACCTCGTAATATGCAATCATCGTGTCAATGTCCTGTGCGAACGGTAGTCTGTCCGGCCTGTTGAAAAAAATACAATTGTTCTGTGTCCATAATGCAAATCTGTAATTATTCTCAATGTATATCTGTCATGAATATATTTTATGTATCATCTAAAATGAGAAAGTGTCAAGCTCGTTTTTTTTAATATTTTGTCACCCTGTATTCGAACGAGCGTAAAAAATCGGTTGTCAAGGCAATCGAAAAAAAAAACACAAGAAAATCAGTTGTCACTAATCATTTGGATCCGCTCCTCACTTTCGAATCAAGTTTCCTCCAAATCTGTCGTTATCAAAAAATCTTTTTGATTCACAAGTCAACTTGTGGATACAAAAAAAAAGTGTAAAATCGTAGAAATAAGAAGAAAAATGTCGTGCAGCGGTTGCGCTTCGAACAGAGCCACGTTTTCGGGCAGTGCACGCTCTTCTGCGTCCTCCTCGTGCTCTTCGCAATCCTGTTCACCGTGCGTATGCTGTCCTAAGCAACAACAACAACGTTCTTCTTCCGATTCCTGCGATACAACTACCATTTACACGCCACCCGTGCCTAGCGGACCAGTTCCTCCAAAATGTGTCCCTGAGCCACCCCGAGAATCTTGTCCAACTCCTTCCGAAACCCCTAAGTGTTTTTCTCGCGTTGCTTCCAGGCCTCTCTGTTGGAAAGTTCAAATGTGAATGGTTCCTTCTGATTTTTTTCCATCCATTTGATTGATCGTTCGTCCGCTCGGCACAGGTGAGACTTTTCGATCCTAATTTTTGAGATCTGCGGAAAATAATAATGCAGAAATGTTAATAAACGTCAAATTAATCTCTGAATTCATTGGGAAAATATTGTTTCATCGAAAAGACGAAAAAAAACATTTTTCGTTCCAGAGGCTGCACAGTAACGATCCCTCCACTTCCGGTTCCGCAACCGAAACATTATGTTCCCAAGAGACCATGCTGCAGACCAGGATGTTTTCACAAACCCCGTCCAGTCTGCTGTCGTTTTCTCTACTGGCGTTTGCCCTGCAAAGCTGATTGTTTCGAAGTTTGGTGAAAAAAAAACTGTGACGCGAAAGCCCAGAAAAACTTGGAGCGGTCCTCGCAAAATGAAGTTTTCAAAGTTCTTAGTGTAAAATAAATACGCGTTGAGAAATGTAAAATAATCTTTTTTTCAACACAATCAATCCGCAATAAACTTGTACATTTGTTTATCCCTTTTTATAAGAATTCCCTCTTGATTGAGTTTGATAATAAAACGAGAAAAATCTTTAATGACTATGCCCCCTCTCTGGGCGATCTCCATCAATTCCGTTTTGTGGAAAAGTTTGCCGTCGTTCGTTTCAACTTCGTCTCTCAAGAGTGAAATAAATTCGTTGACCTGTTGATTAATAAAAATAAACAGTATTAGGTTTGTGCCTTCTTCGGAGTTCCGCTTTCATAAAAAATAAGAGAAAACGAAACGAACTTTGTTAGCAGTGAGTTTTCCATTATCCGCAGATAAATTCAAATTCGAAACTTCCGGTGGAACAGCAGCCAAAGTGCATTTCACTAATTCAACCACATCCCTGGCATCCGCTGCTGTCGCTTCGACTCGAAGTTCTAGTTTAGCTCTCGCTTCTGTAAGTCTTATCAGAGCCTCCAATTGTCGGCTATAAACTGGTATGTTTCCAAATATGTTCGTTTTCTCACGAAGTTCTAAATAATAATCCTGAAGAATCTTCGCTGCGGCTTCCGATAATGTTGGCTGAACATATTGGCGAGCATAAGCGATGTATTTTCGGATTATTGATTGAGGAATTAAACCGTCCATTCGAGAATTTAACAACGTCAGTCTTTCCCTGTAAAAAGTCAAATAAAAATCGTGAAAAAGTTCAAAATTATACGAAAACGATTGCAAAACAGCGAAGTTTCAACACTTGAATATTCTTTCTTTCAAAAATTTATAATTTACCTCAGTGTAGCTGACTTCGTAGAATCACGACCGGACGAGCTCGCCCCAGGTTGACTGTTCATCGCATTCGTTGTTACATTTTTGTTTCCTCGAACATAACTATCCATGATGTGAGCGCACATCAAACTATCCAACATCTGAAAAAAAAGTTATTGATTATGTTCATAAAAACATCGAAATAAAATAACGATCAGGATTGAAAATTTTGGGTACCGCATTCGGCTCATCAAGCAGCAAAAACACTAAATCGAAACGGGAGAGCAGCGGTGTGCTCATGTTCAAATTCTTTATGACGGTTTTCGATCGATTGTAACGACCACCGATTGGATTGGCAGCTCCAAGAATCGAAGTTCTTGCTGGAAGGGAACAAACGACACCGGCTTTTGCAACGGTTACGCTTTGTTGTTCCATGGCTTCCAGCAATGCCTAAATTGAATATAAATCATAATTTATTAACGTCGAATATAAATTCAATTGACATCTCGAAACAATTGGATATAAGTTCGAGCGGAATTTATAATACACGCAAATAAATACGTAATAAAACCAACAACGTGTAATCGAATGTTATTAACATTTAATTGATATTCGAAAACATTTTTTTCAACCACAAAAAGAAACTAAATTGAAATAATTTAAATTTTTAGAGATTTTACGTTTCTTTTTATAGATAAATTCTGAAAAAGCTGATTTGGACCTTGTGCTGAGTTGGCATTTTGTCGAATTCGTCGATAAGACAGCAACCACGATCAGCAAGAACAAGAGCACCAGGTTCAAGAGCGAAATCTTTGCTGCCTGCTTCCTTAGTCAGGGTGACAGTAAGACCGGATCGGGTACTGGAATTGCCACAAATGTAGACACCTTGAACAAGTGAGTAAAGAATTTGCTCATATATTTTTGCGGGAATGTGGGGATTAATGCAGAAAATACCTTTGGCAGCAACGCGAGCGGATGCTTGCAACATTTGCGATTTTCCAAGGCCCGGATCCCCGATCATGAGCACATGAATATCGTCACGCAATGACGCGTGTTTCGAACTTCCACCGAATAGACTCAGCAGCAATCCAGCTTTAACCATTTCGTGACCGTAGATGTTCGGACAAAGGGAACGAACCAGGAGTGAAAATATATCTGGTTCGCTATGAACTTCCTAAAACAATAAAAATGTGACACAAACTTTATAAATTTTGTGCTTTTCTTCTGACCGTATGAAGATAAACGATTATTCTTTCTCGAGAGACCTTTATAGCAAAGTAATCTTTAATGCTCAGTTCAATTCCTATTTCTGTCTTGGTCTTTGAATAACTTTTATTGTTTTTTATCGAAACGGCTTCCATGTACACAGAACATGCACGCACAGTTTTTCGTCCCTTGGTTTTTCGCTTTCCATCATCCGTGCCGCGAACCTAAAGGAAACAAATAGATTAAAATTTATAGTGAAGCTGCAATTCTTTATGAATTAGTGACTCTGTACTTTGATTATCCCCACGACAGTGACATCGTCTCCGGGCATACAAGATCCCACGAGGTCATCTACGAGCTCTACTTCGAGTATTCGAGGCATTCGACCTCTGTCATCCTGAAAGTTAGTGTTTCAATTATTTTTTCAGTGATTTCTAGTCAAAGAATCAAACGATCATATCCTCAAATTCAACTGACCGATTCTTCACCGAAATGTTCCTGGAGTCTGATCGTTAGAAAAGGCGCAGTTTTTACATAAGGCGAGTCCAGTTTTGGTAAAAATTTTGCAGTTCCACAAATATCGCACTTCTTGGGTTTTGTCAGAATTCCGTTTGGTTGTTTTTGCACTTTTGGCAGCTTACATTTTTTACAATAAAAAACAACCCACTGGGCTAAGTGACGAGTACGACCGACTCTTATAACACAACCACGAGTAGAAACTAATGTTCCTGTAAGTATTTTCAAAATCAAAATAACATTTTTTGCTAGTTCAAAACAATGATTGCTTCTTTTAACGAATAACGGAGTCTTAAATATTTACCATAATAACAGACTTTAAGATCTTTCAAGGACACAATTGGTGTGTGATTAAATACTTTGACTCTTATCATCGGTAAACTGATTAACTGTTCGATAGAATTTCCTTCACTGGTTTTTCCCAAACCTTCTACAACGAGCTGTAAGAAAATGAAGTAATTTTGACATTCTTCCATTTAATTGAATTCTTTTTTCATATAGTAATGCAGCGGTGAATTTTTTTTTCACGCTCACCTGATGTACAGCCAAACCTAAGCAGTTCAATGTTTCACTGGGATTTTCACGTATTTCTTTCTTGAAGTCGCTCCAATCACTAAGAAATTCATTGTCTTTGTAAAAACTATCAATATCAATATTGAAAGCTGTGCCAGCATTTAAACTATCCAATGATATTAAATCCTGATGCCTCGCTAGAAAGCTTTCTGCAGCTTCTATTTTTTTCAGCAGTTCTCGTTCTTTACTGTAGTCTGAAAAATGGAAAACGATTATTCCATGTCAAAGTTTATAAAAAATGATCGTGTTATCTTGATAATTGTTCAAGACGTATGATTTTTTGAAAAATTCTCTGAAATGAGTTTCTTGTTCTTCCGAATAGTGATTTTTTAGAAAATTAAGGCGATTCAAAGTTCCAGGCTTGTGCAAAAATCTTCGGAGAAGAAACGTCAAAAAACGTACCTTTATCATGAAAATATAATTTCCATCCATAGTACGGACAGTTTGGACTTCTGACTATTGCATTAACATCCAAATCTGGATTGACAGGTAAAGAGTCGGGCGGTTCACCAGGTGGTTCATCATTTTCCTGTCGCCTGCGTTTGGTTGCCGCTTGAAGACAAAAAGTAATTCCGATTTCAAAATAGAGGATAACCTTTTTTTCGTATATTTGCAAAAAAAAGTACCTGGTTGGTTCGAGGATGACTTTCGCTTTTTTCTGGGACCCGCATGACCACCGCGAAACCGTCGTCCAGGATTATTCATACTTCAGTTAACAATTGAACAACAAATCAACGAGATATTCTTCAAATAGTTGGATAGTAAACAATGATTAGTTTTCAAAAAGTCTGGAACAAGTAACAGTCAAACTCGTTGACATCGTTAAAATCGACATCAGGACTATTTAGTGTAGTTCTACAATTTTTTTCAAATGATTTACTCGTTTTTTCACTTTATTTATGAAAATAATTATACGTGCAGACAACGAAATCAGAAACCGCGTAATTTATTTGAGGTTCGAGCTCGTGTTTACTCGATCAGCGGTGTTTTCACTCGTACTTCATTAAATCGCCACGACACACGTGTGGCGTTGTGAACGTATTGCAAAAATAATTGAAATCCTTTCTTTTTAGCATTTGAAAGAACGTCCAACCTTGCACGTACCTCTCTGTTATAAATTAGAAGTACCTCAGACTTTTTATGTAATAAAATGATTAGTTGGTCATTTTTTTTCCATAAGTAGTCATTATTGTCGATAGGGTGTCCGGAAATTCACACCTAAAATTTACAGGGCATGAAGATCACGTGAATCTGAATACAAAAGCTCTTGATTATTTTTATCTCCAATACGCAGTTAATAAGATAATTGACTTATCATTATTCTATCTACAGGGTGTCTCAAAAGTGACAGCTGAAATTCACAGGCCATCAAGAGCAACTGATTTTGAAGAGAAAAGTTCTGTCTTACTTTTCTCTCCGAAGCTTAATTAACGAGATATTAATATTAATTAGTTTGGTATCTACAGAGTGTCCAAAAAGTAGTTAATTCATTAATAATAGCCATTCCGGAGGAAACTTATGTCATTAAATTGATATAACGAAATAAGTTTTCTTCTCACTTGCCTACAAATAATATATTTTTATTGTATTACAATGCAGAGTTCGTTGACTTCAATATATATTTTTATTTGTCTGAAAAAGTGATTTATTTACAACCTAATCATAATAGCCAGGCCTGTAATTTCTCATTCAAGAGTCAATGGACGTTCGATGCACCAAGTGTACATCTCTCTCGAGTTCAAGCATTTGATTCGCGTTGTAGGCTTGAAAGAAACGTTTCCCGTGTTCAAACGTCGCAATCATTATTGCACAAGCCGGTGCAACTTTAACCAAACGCGGTGTCAATCCCGTAAATAATCCTCGTACGCCGTTCTGTTCGTAAATCCGTTTTATAACGTCAATCGTGCCACTGCGACCGTATCCTGGACGTTCTTGAAAAATAATGACATTTTTCATTACACATTTTGTCGTCATTTGAATATCGTCCAAAGAATATTGCAGCTGATTTTGAAATAGTCCGTATTATTACCTGAATATATTTCTTTTTCACCCATCTCTATTTGTCTGTGTGTTTTTACTACGTCGAAAGGAATCGTTATGAAAGCAGCAATCTGTAATAATTTTCCATACAATGAGAAGAACTTGGACATTATTAAAGTCCAAGATACGAACAAAATGAAAGAAAAACTCACGGAACCGGCCATGGCTCCTGCCACTAAATTAAAACTAAAAGTATGCTGCGAGCCTGGAAATAGTTTTTTTATTGTCTCGTAATTCAACCAGTAAATAGCACTGAAAGGTACATCACGTAAAAGAGTAGAACTCAATCCCATCCACAAGCCTGGAATACCACTGTGTTTTATAACTGTTTTGAGGGCTTGGTTCATTTCTGAAAATAGAATAATTCATTAACGAGGTTCTATCGTCATAATCATAACAATATGTACAAAATAACGGCAAAATGATCGAATACATTTTTTTCAAGCTAATTTTTTGAAATTTCGCGTGAATCTTCTTGAGCGTTGTATTATAATGTGTCAAAAATTTGAGGTTTCACCGTCTGGTAACCGAGATATTCAGTGTTTAAAATCGCAACTTCAACGTGAGGGGAAGTCACGAAAGAAGACGATATTTTACAACTTATAACTCGATTTCTAAACGGTCGAACTTCCTCAAATTTTATCCACAGTTGAGAATGATCGTTAAGAAGATTCTTACGAATTTTAAACAATAAAACTTGGAGATTATCGAACGCATGAGAAACGATCGAACCTCCTTAATCCCATGTAGTGTTCCATGAGAAAAATAAGTAAAAGTCGATCTCTCTAAATTTTAATCCCCAAGTTTTTGTTACACATACCCATGTAGCTGAGCTTTTGTGACTGCATTTTCGTTCTGACAAGCTCTAAAGGACTGACTATGCTCGCCGCCCAGATTCGTGCAGTGGCCCCAGCGACCATGGGGATCCAAAAAGGTTGCTCTTTCGTTCGTGACTTTTGCTCGGGTAATCTGCTGTTATATTCATCCTGCAATAATGAAATGAATGGAAACTCGTTTCTTTCTTGTCCATAGTAGAATCTCATCAACTGTTTTAAAAGCTCGAAATTGTTGAAGTGTGAGAACGTAACTTGCCTTAATATATACTCTTAATTGTTCATAAGATACAAAATAGACTATAGTAGCAGGTACAGCAAGGACAAGCGTTGGACTCAATCCACTCCACAGTGAAAATATTCCTTCCCTTTTTCCTATTTTAATAAGCGCATCCTGTGATAACAAAGAAAAAATGGAATTCATGAAATACTTCATAGTTTCATTGTTAAATATATTAATCTTAACTGTATGAAAATTGTTGTGCTTCACATGCACAAATTCTTTCGAGCTGTAATATTTATTACGCTTGTCTTGGAAATATGGAGACAAAGGTTCGTAAATAAATGACTAAAAGGCACAGAATATTATTAGAAAAATTGATTATTCACATTTGATGTTATATTTCTATAATTATTGTAAACTTATCAATCATTTCAACTATTTCTCTTATAATATAATAAATTTGGTATGTCATTAATGGATGAAAATCGATTGGACCAATTTAAGTGTTAATTAGTGATAATTGGTTCAATTATTATCTCACCACCGTGCCAGTAAACTTTCCATTTTCTTTCATCCATGATGGAGTTTTGGAATTTAAACAAGGACACAAGTGATCCATCAAGCCATTGCAGTACAAGAAACACTTGTTCGACAACATTGCTTTTTGCTGAGTTTGAAGCCTGATTTTTACAACATCGAGCGGTGTTACTGGAAAAACGAAATCCGTTTAAACACACATACGAAAAATGTTGCCTTGACCTCCTCTTCGTTTAAATTCAGCAATGTCAATCAAGGCTCAAGAATAAAGATTTGAAGGCTTAAGTTATGATTATTATTATCGAGTGTCCTTCACACTCTAAAAGTGCAATAGATCGCAAAAATAACTAAACGCCGTTTTCAAACGAATCTCGAAAAATAAACAATGAGTAATTTAAAATGGTTGAAAATATTACATCGATCGATTTCAATTTTTTATCCGATTTGATTTTCGAGTCGCTTATCACATGGAGAACGACAAATGTTTTTGATATGTTATTGAATTTCAATTACCGAAAGACGCCGATAAACGAATAGTCAATAGTTTCGCCGATGAGAATGTCATTTGTATCATAAAATGAAAACACTTACCAAAAATAGATGTAATCAAAGCACCGGTGCATGACGCAACCATTTGTTGATACGGTTTGATACGAAAGCGCGGATCGTCGAGATCGACGTCTGCTAAATCAACTTTACTCTTGTTCATTCTTATAGGTTATGTCAGAGTCACGATATTTTTTGTTGTTAACTATGTTCTGTCAAGTGGTCGGTTAATTCATTGCAAATTTATTACCCCGCCATTAATGTGCTGGTCATAAGTTATCGAGACACATGATAAGATAATAAACAATTTTTACACTGTCATTCGACGTTGTTTTTGTTCAAAAGGTCGGCACAATTGTTGGTGTAATTGCGAATTCAACGGATCACACGACACCGGTGGCATGCCTCCCGATGTTTCGATCGTATCTGCACGTTTCTATATTTCGTCACTCTACTTACAACTATAGTTTTTCCTACTCGGTTTCTCACGTAGTCACAAAATACGAAATTGCCACGAAAAAGCAAGGGCAACCGAGTCTAATAATTGTGCGCAATGCGCATGCGTCACCTATATTTTGGTACGTTCAGCGTCATCTGATGTCAAACGTATAAACTAACTCTGTAGTGTCAAATTGACTTCTCTGTGCACAACAGTTCTTTTTGTTTTGTTGTTATTGAAATTCCTCAAGAGATGTTATTTTGCCATAAAGTTGGATGTTCTACGAAATGTTGAGAAAATCACTTTGTCTATCGACAGCAGAATAAAACCGATAGCAATTTTGGAAGTAAGAATAACAAATTCAGAAAATGAATGTGATTTCGAAAATCCAAGTGTTTTTTTTTATCGTTAAAAAGATTGAACGTGCGTACCAATTCTGACGCCGACTGAGGTTATGTTTTGGTACCTTGTGCTGTTTTGATGAAAGTTTCAAGAGTGTAAACAATTTTCAATTTATTTTAGTAATATTTTCTAGAAATCCGTTATTCAAATGTCAAATCTCGCTAAAAAAGAATCTGTATATTTCTGGCAGACGGTTTTGCTTTCCATCCATGATTCATTCATTTTATGTGCTCCGAAAATTCTTTTTCAATTTTTTTCGATCTATTGAGTGAAAAAAGAAAGCAAAATGAAAAATCGCTAATAAAATACAAACATCCAATCTTTATGAATGTTGAGCAATATCTTCAAATATAAATAAACAAACGTTTCAATTTTTTTCTACAGGATGAAAACAATAGAGTAGAATATTTCCAAAGAAATGCAAAATCAGAATATACAGAGGCTTCTCAACATGAAATATTAAGCAGCCGGAGAGAGTCTGTTTCTCTCAACGTGAATTAATAAGCATGCCATACAACGAGGCGATCGTTTGACCATTGCTGCCATATAATTCAGAGTATTCATGATGAGTTCAGCCTCATCTTCGAATCCAGGAATGGGTCGAGCGAGTCGTGAGAAAAATCCTCGAGAGGGTGGAAAGGCTGATCAGAATGTGGATTCCAACGATTCGGAGGGTCCGATGGATCTGTCGATGCCAAGATACGCGAACAGGAAGAAAGAAACGCGCAGTTCAAATTGTTACTTTGCTGCTGGTCGTAGGAAGCAGCCGCCGTCGTACGACGTAGACGCGAACGAGCAGCCGATAGATTACAGCAAAAAATACGTTGAGTCGAACGCAGTAAACGTAGTGAAGACAAATTATGTGCCAAGAAATTCGTTGAACAAAGTGAAGATCGAGCACAGAGAGAGGGAGAAGCGATTTACACAGCAAGACAACAAAGCGTATCCTTATGGAGTTTACGCAGAAACAGATTTGGATCAACCCACCGATTACAGTCTTCGTTACGCCGAGGACGACACGGATGATGAAGAAAAGCAGAACAACGCTTATTTCAATGGAAACGAGCAAGAAGACACAGTGAAAACTTATTGCACGGAGGGAACACCTTATGAAACGCCTTTCAACGTCTCTTCCGCTACTTCCATGTCGGATCTGCGTCTCGAAGAAGCTAAAGACGGTGATGGCTTGAGAAGAACTGCCAGGAAGAATATTCAAGATCCTCGCAAAGATACAACTCTGAAACAACCACCGCCCTGCGAAGAACAGGAAGAAGAAGAGAAGGAAGAAGAGAGCGAGATTTTGACTAAAGAATCGAAGAATATCAGCAACGAACTCGTCCTCAATTCGAGCAGCACTTCCATCGAGAAACCAGTTAATTATTACGACGAGGGAACTCCTGGCAGAATTTCACGAGTTAGTTCTCTAAGCTCGCTCGATTGTACCAACGAACCGAGGAACGAGGATGTCGAAGAAACTCCGGAACATATTCAGGTTCAAAATACGACTGCACTTCCGGTTTCTCATAGTCTTACAGCTAATCAATGTGTGGAAGAAATCGAGGATGCTGAAAATATTTCGGCCGTTGTTGCTAGCTCGATCAATGATGAGGAGGCCGCCGTCAGTGGTGCTGAAGAAGAAAAAGGGGACGCAAGGAGCGTCGACAAAGAAGGTTCGCGTCCTTTCTTTCTTTGCCACGCAACTGGTCGGTCGTTTTCCTTTTTTATTGAAATTTTCTACAAATATCTGAGGGAATATTATTTTCTTTGCAGGAAAAGTCGTGACATTCGGTGGCGAAGATCACTATGCGGAACAAACTCCCTTAATGTTCTCTCGGAGCAGTTCCCTAGGATCTTTGAGCGGTTTTGAGCAGCACTCCATTCATGATGATCGAAGTTCTATTGTCAGTGATTTCAGGTACTCGTTCTGACTTTTGGCTATTCGCTTATTTGAATGCAAATAAAAATAATTGATTTACTATTTGATTGACTCTAATTGATTTTTAACAACTTCAAAAGGAAACTTCAAAAGTTTTGTGAATTTATAATCAAAATAATCTTGGAAAACGTGAACTTTTTATTAATGAACAAGAAGAATGTAGGGAAAAGAATGCATTACATTTGAATTTTCATTGTTTCTCAGTCGACGAACCAGTGGAGTAGTTTCTCCAAGCGAGCTTCCAGATTCTCCGACTCAAACGGTTCCCCCAAGTCCGCGGCACAACCAGAAGAACATTACGAACGATTTCTCGAGCCGAGCTCCACCGTTGCGTCATTTCTCTTACGTGAAGAGTCCTCGTTCGAAGTCGAGCGTGTTCGAGGACAACATCACAGCTTTCAAGGAGGAATCAACGCCTTTGGAATTCTCAGCAGCGACGAGTTTGAGTTCATTGACAATAGACGACGAGCCAAAAATCGTTATGGACACAAAAGAGAAAGATTATCCGGAGGAGGCTCGATCCGTTGAACATTTTTTGGTCAACACTTCGAACGAAGTGGAAAGCATTGAAGCCAACGAGGTGAAAGCCGAAAAAGAGGAAAGTCGGGATCGGGATCGTCAAACCGTTCGTACGAATCCCGACGAGGCGAGCGACGGGGACGAGGACGACGAGGATATTCTCGCTGCTTGCATAAGCATGGGAATGCGCAACAGCATGTACAAACAATCGAGCTCCAAAGTACCAGAAAATCCTGAAAACCCGGGAAATCGAATTTCCTCGGGAGACTCGACTACGAATTTGGTCCGATACGAAACGAGTTCGACCCTCGATCGTCTCGTGGCCGATGTCGCTGCAGTTTCACTCTCGCCGTGCACAAAAATCAAAAATCCCATTGATCCCGTCGTCCCATCCGACACCGTACGAGTTTATTGCACCGAAGATACCCCCGCCAGCATTTCACCGGTTGGCTCGCAATCCAATCTCTCTGCTTTGTCGATGCTCAGCATTTCCGGAGATATCGAGAAAGATGATAGGAATCACCTTTCCGAAGAAGAAGAAGACGATGATAAAATCTTGGACGATTGCATTAGAGTTGGGATTGAACGATCTCTCCATAAAGTCAATTCGTTTTCCGGTTCTGCCCCAGTAACGGTAACCAAGTTTTTTTTTCTTCTAATTATCAGTCAACAGATTTTACCGAATTTGGAATTTAAAAAAATGTTTATTTAACCTGAAATGGAATAGCATGTCATTTTTGTCAATTTACAAAGAAAAATTAACTTTTTTTACTCCATAGCTAATTAGGAGTATAATCGACACTTATTTTTTTCATGCGACGATAAAAAATCTGGTTCATAAGTTTATTTTCATAAAATCCTTACTTCCTATCTACAGGAACTAAGTTCACCAAGCCATGCAGTCGAGTCGAAGAAATGCCACGACGATGACAAGCTCGTGGGGGATTCTGCTGAATCTGGAGAAGCGAAATCTTTATCAGGAAGCAATTCGTTCCCAGGGACTGCGAGTGCAACAGTAAGAGTTTTTGTGAATAATTATTTTTTATCAGACGTTCTGTTTCTTTTTGTTCGAAAAAACGAAATTAGGGAAACAAAGTTACGGTTCTGACGACGAGTTTATTGTTTTACCAGAAAAATCCTTCGCCACGTCACATACCTTCGCTGAAGAAGTCTGAACTCCGTTTGCCATGTCTTCTTGATACTCGTCGAAATTTTTCGATGATTCCGTCGAATCGAGCTGAGAGCAACGAAACTCCGAACTGTCAAACATCTCCAAGACCGAATGCCGCTTGCGGCGATCGAAATACTTCCAATTACGATGATAAAATTTTAGAAGAATGTATCAGAGCTGGAATGACGAGAAATGTACACGGAGCTAATTCATTTCCGGGTACTGCAGCTGCTACAGTAAGAAAACGTTATTTTTCGAAATTTTTTATTTCCATTGTTCTCGGAGACGCTTAACGTCTCAAAAAAAAAAAAATATCTCTAAAAATAATACGCAGTAGGATTTCGTCACATTACATTTCTGGCTAAGGAATGATTTCTTTTTCCAAATTATTGGTATTGGATAATAATATTTATTTGTCAAGCTCATTTTTGATATTTTTTTCCTATTTTCACCAGCGTTTTAATTCACCGAGTCATGGGCCATCGACAAAGGAATGTTACGACGGCGATAAGATTCTAGAAGATTGTATAAGATCGGGAATGGCTAGAGGTTTACAGGGAAGCAATTCACTGCCGAGCACTGCAGTTCCAACAGTAAGAAACGTCATAAAAATAATCATTTCATCCTATAAATCATACGTTGCCTGTTATTTATTCAAACTCTATTTATTTTCTATCAGAAGCATCATTCTCCTCGTCACTTACCGACGACGAAAAAATCTGAACATCACTTGTCGAGGTTCATCGAAACTCGTCAATCTTTCGCGATGTCTTCCCCACCCCAAGCTGCAGCAAAACATAATCACCATCGTCAGGCTCCTACGGATCTCTCAAATTCAATTGGTCCGGATCACGATACCTCCGGAGACGATGATAAAATTTTGGACGATTGCATAAGAGCTGGAATCGCGAGAACTCTGGGAGGACGAATCTCGTTTCCAAACAATTCAGCGGTACGAATTTTTATTCTTTTTTAACAGGAAAACTTATGAAAATCGCCCCAATTCTTGACAATTGAATTATCACGGCCTCCCTGGACGTTTCGTACAAACTTAAAATAAACATTTTATCTCAAAAATTCCACTTACTTTACTCTACAAGCCTTATTTTCATTTTTATTAGAAACACCACTCGCCACGTCACGCAGCGACTTCAAAAGTATCAAAATCCCAAGTGCCAAGGTCTACAGAAAATCGTCAAAGTTTCTCAGGCTCGAAAACGTCTCCAAGCAAAAGCAAATACGGTTCATCAGCTTTTGATCATGACACTTCGGGAGACGATGATAAAATGTTGGACGAATGCATCAGAGCTGGCATGGCAAGAACAATGCATGGAACCAACTCATTTCCGGGCAGTGCAGTCGCAACAGTAAGAGAATTTTATTCTTGAATTTGGTGTTGACGAATTTTAAGCCTACTGCAAATAGTTTAGCTTTTAATTGATGATTTCTATGCGATTTTCTAACAGAAATTGAATTCTCCACGTCACACGTCTTCCATAAGAAAATATCACGACGATAATAAGGCCTCGGAAGATCCTGTACGATCTGGAATTCCGAGAACGCCACACGGAAGTAATTCGTTCCCTGGCACTCCAGTTGCAACGGTAAGACACTTTTCCTAATCATTTTCCAATACTGAACCGTCGGATTCAGATTTTTCATAATATTTTCGAAAACTTTTGGTATTTTTTCCACTGACCATTGAGGGATTGGAGAAAATGAGGATTTTGGGCTCTTGAGACAAATAAATTTTGAGGCTCGAAGTAATTTTTTAAGAGAAACCGAAAAGATTTATTCAAAAAATTTCCTTACAATTCAAAATAAAATCGATTTTTCGAAGCATGTAAATAATGTTTCCGTCTCAATTCTGGAAAAAATTGAATTGGATGAAATTTTTGTTTTTAATTTCGCACAGAAACATAACTCGCCCAGACACACGAGTTCGATAAAAAAAACTGAAACGTATTCGCCGAGGATTAATGATCCACGACAAGGTTATTCGATGCCTTCTTCGTCTCCAGCGAAACGCAACGATGGTTCCAGTCGACGGGCGTCTTCCGCAAGATCAAATATAACTGCCGTCGATCACGACACCTCGGGCGACGAAGATAAGATTTTGGACGATTGTATCAAAGTTGGAATTGCTAGAACGTTACAAGGAGCAGTATCGTTTCCGAGCAGCGCAGCGGTGAGTGTAAACATTGTTTTGACTTTGAAAATTGTTCAATTTGACGCGTTAATCATCGAGCCTCTTCAATGAAATTAAATCAAACCGTTGAATTTTGAATTCAGAAACATCATTCTCCACGTCACACTTCTTCGACGAAAAAGTCTCAAGAATACTCAGGGAAACAAACGTTTCCAATGTCTTCGCATTCTCCTGCCAAAAGCAGGGAAACTTCGTCTCGTCGTACTTCTTCCAATCGGACAAACGCCACGGCTGTCGATCACGACACTTCGGGCGACGACGACAAAATGTTGGATGAGTGCATCAAAGTTGGAATCGCCAGGACTCTGCAGGGAGCCGTTTTGTTCCCAAGCCCTGTCAGCGCGACTGTAAGTTTTATTTTTCTCCGTTTTTATACATCATTTTTGCTGATTATTTATTTATCGACGTCGTTGTCATTTTTGTCGTTAGAAAACTCACTCCCCACGTCATTCTGCCTCGACGAAAAAATCCGAGGGATACTCGTCAAGGAGTGTCGACGCAAGGCAACATTTTCCCATGCCAGTGTCATCGTCTGTACAAATCAACGGCACCGCTGCTCATATCCCACGATCGAATCCCAGTGCTCTCGACTTCGATACTTCCGGGGACGAGGATAAGATTTTGGACGACTGCATAAAAGTCGGAATCGCGAGAACGCTGCATGGAGCGATTTCTTTTCCGAGCAACGCAGTTTCGACCGTAAGACAGTTTTATTTCCTCGTTTTTTTAGAATTTCGACAAAAATATTGATATAAAAAAATGGAATTCTTAACGTTTGAATATTCTTCCAGAAATCACACTCTCCACGTCGCGGAACTTCGACGAAAAAAACAGAAGTATATTTGCCAAGTAACGTTGATGCTCGTCAAAGTCTTCTTATGCCTTCACCGTCTCCTGCAAAAAGCAACGGCATTGTCATTGGCCGTACATCTTCACCGAGATCGAATTCCCACGCAACTGATCATGATCATATTTTGTATGATGAAAGTCCCAATCATTCAGAGGATGAAGCGATGCTCGCTAAATGTGTACAAACTGCCATGTCCAAGGTATTGACCCTTTTTCGAGAGATTTTTTGTTCACAATTTTGAAGAAATTGTTTATTTTACGATAGACGCCAACAACGAAGGCGAAACGAACTGAATTTTTGTGTAAATATCCGTTTTCTGAAATTTTTCGAAATTTTGATCCATTTATAAAAATTTTACTATCAAATGTAGATCAAACGCAACTTTAACATGGACCATTCCCTTCGTTATCAAAAAACGAAGAGAATGACGTACAATTAAACCTCATTATCGTACACGAACAACATTTAACGTAAAAAAAGATTGGGATCGTTCTTGACTCCGTTGCAAGGTGTGCCTTCAGAAAATTAGATCCGAGAAATATATTTTATTTTATTTTCAGGCTTGTAGGAATCCCCTATCATTCCCGAAACCCCAAGCTTCACGAAAAATACCAAAACCATTGTCGAGAAATTCTAATCCAGAGTCTTCCTGCTCTTCGACTCGTGTGACGACCGAAGTTTATCGAACTTCTGTGACGACAATTTTAATACCGGCGAGACACAGAGGCGAGGAATGTTTCGGCGACAATTCGAGTATTTCCGAGGAAGAGGAGGATTCGATGTTGACTCAATGCATACGTTCTGCGATGCCAAGAGTAAGAGTGTTTCTATTTTCCATTAATTCAGTCTTCTGTTCCAATTTTCGACTATTTCTAAAATGATTCTCTTTACAGGCTTCGAGTATGCCTCCAAAAAACACAAATTACCAACGCGAGGAAAGGAGAACGAGGGAACAATAGCCATACACAGAATAAATATTTTCAATACCTCAAGAAACACTCAAAATTATTGAATTTTTATTCAATATGATAAAACACGAGTTTTAATCAATCGGAGACTTTTTATCCGTACGAAAAATGCAACGAGTACGAATTACAAAGTATGCACCACGGGCCATGCTTATTTAACAGTGAGATCGACTTTTTTTTTGTCGACCAATTCAATGGACCATGCAATCATAGCAATTACAATTCATAAATAATTTTCCTTCAGAAACTTCACGTTAGATAGCAACGAAGTGTAAATCACGATCTTACGAAAATAACAATTTCGAAATAATTATAATTACGTGTATATAAATAGCTGGTTGTTCAAGGGAGAGAATTATAATTGAAATGTTTTATTTTGCGTCTTACAACAGGACGAATAGAATTTATCTGTCGACAGATTTCGAGTCGACAATTAACAATTTTTTTTACTGTGATCGTTCATTTTTATCTTCTGTCGCTCAAATTTTAAAGTGGATAAAATTTTGCCATTTCAATTATGTTTTATGTTTGCAACTTCGACAAGAGCTCATCGTAGAGATGAGAAAAAAATTGCATTTTTTGCAAATTTTACGTTATATTTGAGTCATAAATACGTGTTTTCCAGAGTTTTTTCAATTTCGTGACCAAAAGATACCTGAAAAAGTGCTGTTGCGTAGATTTGAATAATAAAATGAATAAAAACGTATTTCAACGATTTACGTTTTACGCTATGAATAGTATTTTTTGATCGAAGGTTTTTTCAAACGATCATTCGCAAAAGAGAAAGACGTGAGTCCAAAAAGAAAAACTGCAATTTTCGATGAAAATTAACAACATTTTCCGTTAATAAAACAAAAAAGTGTGCATGGAAAAATATTTTTTGTTCAAATGCATAAAAATCGATATGGAAATCGCAATTTTTCCTGAATAAGTCGAGAAACGACGTCAATATTTTCGTTGTACGTCCTCAAAGTTAACGAAAAGTCGCCTCCAGACCATGCTACAAAAAAATTTGTTCTGTCAAAGCTCAAAATATAAATAAAAAATTGATTTTCCCCCTAAGCTTCACCTTAAGCTTCCCCTTAACATGGCAATGGAGAATCGCCTGTGATTTGCTCATCGTCGAATTCCATCGACACATTATTCATTAATTAAACATCCTATTACTGTTATTATTTCTATGAATTACTGTAATTTTAATTTTTTTATTTACAGTACGCAGTATTTTTTTCGCCATTTATTTTATTTGAAGTTAATTACATTTGGATTTATAAGTACGATAGTTTTTTTTGTATACATTTTTATTAATTGTGATCGTTGCTTAATGCGACGTTTTGCAAGAGGCAATAAAGAATTTCGGAAGAAAAGAGTAACAAGAAAAACTGAATTTTATTTATTTTATGATGTTTTTTGATTTTCTGCTTTGAAAAAATAAACATTTCCCAATGAAATACGTTTTCAAAGTTCCGAAACGAAAAATCCTAAATGTGCAACAACACGAAACGTGTGCTAGTTTTATTTGAGTTCGTTTTGTTTATGAGAAAAAATAAAAAAACACACATTTGTTGAAAGGAATTTACGAGAAAGTGATCTTTCGAGGACAATTGTACGTTTGCCGAATGATTTACGATTGTCCTGCAATGTAGAATCGTCGAGGAACGTATGACACGATTTTCACGACTGGCGATTATAACAATTGTCATGGCGAGTGATTTTTCGCGGAGGCAAATTGTTCCATACGACAAAATCAATTCGATCGTGAAGAAAAAATAAGAAAAAATCGTTCATACAATGTACGGACGGAAAGAGCCGAACAGACGATAATTTCAAGGCAAACTGAGGGAGCGAATTTGTGACTCACTGAAAAAATTACACGTTAAGGTCCGACGAGCATAAAGTACGATAAAACGCCTTTTGACCGCTACCCTGATGATCCCCTTCGATGAGTCTCATTTATACGCTTGCACGCATGGCACCTTAGCCTATTTTATCGAATCCCATAAATAGCCAACTCCACCGATATTACCAGTGCATTTGTCAACCAAACTTCCAACTGGATCTATGTTTACCGCAATTTTTTCATAATTCATTTGTGATTTTGTGATTTTTTTCCTTCGATAACAGGGTAAGTTTTCATCTTTTATATTCACAGTGTGATCGAATGAGACGAATTATAAAAAGATTCAAATTGAAAGTCTACAATTTTAATGAATTTTTTACAAGTAAAAATAACAGAAGTCAAATTTTTAATCAAATATTCTTATCCAATTAAAAATCGCTCGAAAAAGAATGGACATTTGACAAAAAGTGTTTAGAACAAGTTAGTGCTGAAAAAAAGTGCGGTTTTTAAGGAAAAGTGTTGAAATTTGAAGCACTATCGTTAAATTTTATAGTTCCTAAAAAAAGAAAAAAAAACGTGGGAATTAGACATTTTTATGAACATAAAAAAAGTTGTAAAAATTCTACAATCATTTTATCAGATGAATCGACCCGCATTCTCCGTTGTTTTGCTGATACTGGCAGTGTTAGGTCATTCGATAGCAAAGGATGAGACGAAGCCACGATCTTTTGGGGATTTATTAAAAAACTGTTCACCAAAATCCTCGAAAGAGTCTGGCGAGAGCAAAGATTTCGTGGATATTCTACGTAATTGTATGCAACGACGAGCACTCATTGCAATGGATGCTTTACTCGCGGATGATATAATTCCTGTTGTCGAAGGAATCGATCTTGTCCGATTCAGAAAGAAATTAAACGAATCGGACGATTCTCAACAAAGTGAAAAGTAAGTTCAATGTTTTTTTTTGCCAATTATTTTGATAAAAATGTAAGAAAATTCGATGAAATAATTAATCTCTTATCTCGCGAGTTGAAAAATTAAGGATAAAAAAGAAAACTCGATTACAAGTTTTGTGAAAATATTAAAAACCCAAAAATCCGAATAAAAAGAGTAAATAATGCGAAATCTACATATTTGTAAATACAATAATAAAAACAAACATTTTTTATGGATCATCCGAGACACGCAATGTCGTGCTAATAATTGAGCGGACGAGTGCCGATATAATTGAAAGAAAAAGAAGAAAATAAAAAAATAGCATTCCGGAACCGTTACTCGATTGACACATCATCTAATTATCGATCGAAGAATGTTCCGCGTCGTTCGCCTGACCCACTAACCATTTAGCATCGTTTATTCCAACTTTTTTCAACTGCTTTTAGTTCTTCTCCTAAATTAATGAATTTAGCGAAACAAAAAAAAATCGTTATGCTGATATTTGTTCTCACAGAAAAGACTCGATGGAAGGACGAGACGCTGGACAAAGTTGGGCATCCATCGTTCTCGGACGTTTGGCTAGAATATTTCGGACTCACGTATTAAAAATTGACGTTGATCAATTGTCTTATTTAGCTTCCAACAAAACGAACCTTATGGACAATTCTGAAAGTGATGCTGTTCAAGGTAATCAATGGATGGATTAATTCCTTGTTGCCACGCTGGGTCATTCTGACCCGCACTAAATTTTCGAGGTTAATCACCCCTGGACCAGACATTTTTTCAAAAATTACCTCTTTGCTAGACTTCACGATTTTTTCAATTAAACAAGTAAGCTTGGTTGACTTGTTCAAAGTAAAACATTTTTTCAACAAATTCATCATCGCACTAAAAAAAAACGCTTTTCTATGAGTATATCTCTGCGGTTACGAGTTTAAAAAATATAAAAAATTGAAAAAAATTTATCATTTTTAGTGAAATTGTTACTTTTTTGAAAGTCGTAATATTCAATAATTTTTTTAAACAACAAAATTTGCACATTAGAGGCGGATAAAGTACGCTCCGGGTCAAATCGACCCAGTGTGTCAATGTTGTGGCGAAATTAAAGGGTGTCAATCCAATTTAAAATCAGTGTGATTAATTTTGTTTGGCAACAATTCCATTTTTATTTATTTTCTTTTCTTTTTGATGTTTTTTTTTTTTTTTATAGGACGGAGACGTCGTCACAGAAGACGTCATCACATGATGCCAATGTTGATGATGGGTCTTTTGATAATGGGCTCCGTTCTCATTCCCATGGGTTTTCAGTTTCTCGCAGTCTTAGGTGGCAAAGCTCTCATTCTCGCGAAATTAGCACTCATGTTATCGAGTATTCAGGGTCTGAAGAAAATCGCCACTAACGGTGTAAATTACGGACTTTACCATTCGCCGGAAGGCTGGCACGAGAGAAGTAGTCATCATCACGGATCACCGCTTGGACATTTTGAACTTCCGTATCAAATTTATCCAAGTCATTCGCAGCCTTAACTGAGTGTTCGAAAGAAAAGAGAAAGAAAAAGCGTTTAATCATTTTTCAAGTTTAGGCATTTCTTCAAAATCCTTTGAATGAAAAATGAAGCAAAAAAGTAAACGATCAGTTACGATTTTATTTCCAGACACAAAAGTCTCAACATTTTTAATATTTGCATGTCTAATTTGATCTTCTCAAGATAAATTACTTTTCGACGATTTAATATTTCGTCACGAAAACTCTTCTGTTTTTCTTTTTACGAAAAACTGGCTCAGAATCGTTGAAAAGTTTCGTGTTCACATCAAACGATTTTTTTCATTTTTTTTTCTTTACACAAACAGTGAAAGACGAGACGGGAGAAAAAAAAACATTACGGAGGAATTGAGAGAGTCCTGAATAATGCACTCGGGAGCGTGAAACGCGGTTCTACGTTCCTTTGACGGTTGCTCTCAGCTGCGGCTATCCATATATTTATTTATTTAATTATTTATATATTTATATCGTTCAATTATACAGCTGGAATAATTAATTAATAAATAAGTTAATTACGATAGCATTATTATCGATTAATATGACAATGACTGAACTTTGGCCTTCGAAAATATTTATAAAGCGTCGTACGTAAGCAATAAAATATGAAAATTTATTCAAAAAAACATTTTCTTCCTTTTTTACCTGCAAAAGAAACAATTGAAATTCATTTATTTCTCAAGCAATCGATCGAAAAATGGTTTCTTATCAAAGACCAATAAAAAAAGTGCTTAACTTTGTACGTACACAGCTGTTTTTCCTCGATTTTGACCTTGATTTTTTTTCCTTGTTAACACAAAGTATCATGATATATTATTGTAGAATTTTTTTTTTGATTGCTTCGCAAACGAACGATAGAAATGTAAAGCTTTTATGAAATCAGCTGGAAATTTATTTGCGGGAAGTAGTTTACCACGAATAATGTCAAAATGACATCTGACGGTTTGACAATCGTCTTTGCTACGAATCCGTCGGTTTCAACATAGTTTGTTTTCGAGTACACGAAGCTCCTTTGAACGATTGTACATTGGAATTCCCCATCAAAGTAAAATCAGGTATATTGCATCGTGTTATCTTCAATTGCGCACTCTCGAGTAAATATTATCGTGATTTGAATACGAATAAATGTATTAGCCAGAAATAGTGGCTAGTTATTCAAACAAATTGATGAACTCATATGAACAGAGACATCGTGAAAACAAACAATAGAAAACAAAAGCAATTTCGTTGGATTGAATTAATAAAATTACTCAATAATTAACAGCCGGTGAATATTTTCGAGATAGATAATGAAAAAGAAAAAACAGTTGTCAGCTGCCACAAAATTCATGGATATGCAAAAGTTTATACGGAAAAAAAAGTTATCGAATTCGACTCCAATTTGTCGAGCAGGCTTTTCGTGAAAAAAATAATGAAAAAAAAAACACGTTACCGACTAAAGGATTATCTGGAGCAACGTCAATTAACTCGTTTGGTCTCCACGTAAACAAGGTCATTAAGCATCCTTTTATTTTTGTTTCGGACTATGGGCGAGATAAAGATCTTACTGAGGCGAACAAAATAAAAGAAACAAAAAGATACGAAGAATACGAACTAGTTTCAATGGCTGCTGACTATAACGAAACTTTTTGGAATGAGATTCAAAGTATTGGCTATAATTGTGGCATACAGTTCCGATGAAAAGGAAGAAAAAATCAAAATGCTTGATTATTTATCTAATTTTTCGTCATGAAATCAGCTCTCAATTCATTCATGACTAAATATCGAAAATAACATTGATAACGTCACGCTCGTGTCATTTTTATTTCCAATCAATAAATGTCATTGAACTTGACATGTTTGATAAAAAAAGTAATGAGTTAAGAGCAATTTGTGATTGCCATAATTCATCGGAATTAAGTCGAAGCACCGGATGAGAAAAAAAAACGATGATATTACGAGAATAAACGAAGTACGATCGTGACTACGTGTGATTCTTTTTTTCCACGTAAACAACTAAGGTTTACATTTGATAACGTAGATTTGCTTCTGGTACACACGATGTACTACAAAGCCAACTTCTTATTACGTACTCTTCATCGTTAAAGTCTAATTATCTGAATGTACATACGATTTTATTTGAAAATATGTGTCTGTACTTTCGTATGCACACACGATTCGATGAGCACGCAGTTGTTAAGTATAATGTAAGACGTGCGGCTACGAGCAGTCTCGAATGTTACTTCTTGCGAGATACAGCTTCGCGAAAAAAAAACTTGATTGCAATAAGAATAATAATCTTGGACAAAATGAGTTTTGTTGAAACGTCGAAACGTTTATTAATTTTACACCCACGATTCTTTACCTTAAAATCGATAAACCAAGTTTTTTATATCGTTTTTAAATAATGGAAAGTGAGTGCAACTAATTGGACGATTGGAAGTGCTTTAATTTCCTTGGAAGTTGATTATTGCGTTGGATTACTTCGGACAAAAATTCTTCCAATTCTTTCCATTGAACGGGGCGAATCTACTTTGAATGACAAAAAAAAATAAACGTCTACGTTTTTTTCTTTACATTTGAAAGGCAATTGTTTGAAAAAAGTTATTCTCAATGTTGAACTCGGGGACGTACAAATTTTTGTTTTCATACAATAATCGATTTATCAATGAACAATGAATTGTTTATTTAACAGTTTGTGTTTATTCATAAACGTAATATTGTGTTCAATGAAATGTCACCAATATGGAAAATTGAATCAAGTTCAATGCTGGTCAATTTTCTGTGTATGAATGGAAATTTAATTTACAAGGAAATTGCATTTTCTCTTAAGGCGACAGATTATTACATTTTTCAGACCCCGTGCAGTGGGGATTCAACTTTTCTGACTCCGACAAATCAGTTCGAGGGCTTAACGTCACAGTAATTTTTTCTTTCCAATCAGGTTCGTGGTGTATCAAAGATTTGCTCAATTATTGAAACGCACGTGGGATAAAAAAAGTTTCTGGATAAATGCTTTGGGCGTTTCGCGATCTCCAACTGGAATAAGAGAGACAGCGTTGTTTGATTAAAAGTTAATTAGATCCGAACGTGTTGAGGAAATTAGGTTTCGATAAGGTTTTGATTGATGGGAAAAAAACATTTCCAGTTATTATCATTCGCCCATCGTTGCGTCACACTAGTTTTGAAAGTGAACGATTTCATACATTTATTCGAACGTTAACTCGGTGGTTAAAAAGAAAAAAAAATGTTTTGAAACAGTTGTCATTAGACGTTTGAAGGATGTTAAAAATTTTTATTCAATAAGTGAAAAATGTTGTGAACAGCAATTTCGAGTGACGCATATAAAGAGCTTTTGAATGAAAATTAATTACCGCAGGATGGAATTGTAGAGATTCGTATTCGTGGTGTTTCTTGGTGGGCAATTTACAGACTAATAAATATTCATTGTCGAGATTGTCAATAAAAGAATGGTTAGTAAGATGTTGGCGAGAATCCATTCTCGTGTTCCATTTAAATCTTCACCATTTATTGTACAGTGTTTTGTTTTTTTCTTATCTCATTTTCATCCTTTGTATTATTCAGGGAGACAACGATAAATATTCTTTTAGAATCAAGTGGCTCAATTGAAAGCTAAAGTGGTTGCGAAAGCTGCCGAAAAATCTTTTATCTCAGCAATGCTTAAGACTTACGACCTTGCATTCGTGGGTGGTGTAATCGAATTTCATCTAAATCCGGTGATGGACTACAATTCATGAAGCTCTTTGGAGGTATCTTTTCACCACCTCAAACGCACACTAACTCGTGAACAGTATATAGAAGAGTATATTGACTTGTTCGCTTTTTTTACAACGAAGAATTTCCTCCCTCTCGTACCACTACCCTTGACACTCTTCGTATTTTTATTTGACGATCGTCCGCGTTCCGAGTAAGCTTTTCCAGGACTTTATCGTCACTCACAGGACTCGTATCTTTCCACCTTCCCTCTTCCCTCCTCCCTCATATTTTTTTGTTACGCACGACCACATAACCCGGAATGAGTTCCGGACATTTCGAGTGATCCTTCAGAAATTTTCCATCGAAATTTCACCCCCGAACTTAAACTCTCGTCCATATGCTCTTCACGTACTTTATCTTTCGATGTTTTCTTTCCCAATTTAACGAAGGAAACTTCTTCAAATTTTCTCAACACCTCGCTCTTCGGTTAAATCAAACAGGATACAAAGAATTTTGGAAAAAATTAACTTATTCACAAAACGAACTCGAATTCTGTCCATTCGGAGTTCGAGCTTTGGGCGAATCCAATTATTTTAGTTCAGCAACTGTCACCACCAGAATACAGAATATATTTACAATTGTAAAAGATTTGAGGTCCGCATCTCCCACGAATGCTTTAAAGTCCAATTCTCTTAATTAATCTCACGCCGGAAGTCACTCGGTGTTACTGTCATTCACCATCAGTCGCGTTGTGGAACCGGATCTCCGTTACACTAACTTAATTTTCCGAACATCTCAGTCTGGAGGCATTTGTAATCGAATAATTTCAAGAATTCAATCAATCGTTTGGTAAATCTAATGTTTGAATCGCGGTTTATTGAACTGACAATAAATCGAACCAGAAAAAATTGCACATTCGAAAGGACAAATCGAAGAAAAAAAGTGACAGAATATGAATTTTTATGTTTATCTTCATTTTGTAGCTCGTAAATGATTGGAGAATTTTTTTATTTCCAGATAAATTCCATTTTTTCTAGACAAGATCGAGAATAAAATATTGAGTGTTTGACGATCGAAGATAAAACATGGATTTCCCGTAACAAAAGTGTATTTGTCCCGAGGTTTGAGGACAGAGAAAAGAAGATGTGCGTTTTTGTCGGGTGAGACGTTTGAGAGGGTTGCAAATAGTGGGTGACGTTGGTCGAGGCAAAGAGATAGGAAAAGCTTTTGGGGATGCGCGGTGTGGATGAATACCGAGGGAGAGAAGCAGCGCGCGCGACGACCAAGTAAAACCCCCGCGAGGAATCCACTTGAGCCGCAACTATAAGAGGAACGCCGTGAGAACGCGAAGCCACAGAGAGTCACTCGTCGACAACCGATAAACCGAATCGGCTATCGAATCCCCGAATAAATTAATTAAACAAATAATCTCATAGCTCTCAATATCCAAATAACAAAAGTCTAACGTTGTTGAACTCTAAAGAGTCCAGGAGAACTTGACCGGCGATTAAAAACGCGGGATTTTTCTCTAAAAAAAAGTATTCATCAACTTTGACGACACAAAACTAGAAATAAACAATACAGAACGAGAATGTTTGAAGTTTTTGCGCTACTTACGATCGTTGGAGGATTCTCGAGTTCTCCGGTCCAAGCCAGTGTCATACCCGGCAACGATGTACCTTTCCCGCAACAGGTAAGCTTTTTTTTACTTCGGAACTTTAGTTTGAGAAAAGACGTTTCTTTTTTAAATCAAAGAGAAATGGGGGTTTTTCAGTCTGTTTATGCAGTCATTACAGCAGATTATACTGTAACGTTTGGAATTTCGGTGGAATAAATTAAGAAATGTGCCAGAATCCAGTAAAAAAAAAATATTTTTTAATTGAAATTCCGTGAAAACGCTTCTCGACAGTTCAATTTTGTTCTAGAATTTTGAGAAGCACATAAAAAATAATAGGTACCAGTTGAGAAACTAAAAAAAGTCTATTGATCACGAATGTGTCGGGATAAAATCGAAGAAACAGGTGCAACGGGGTCGTTGATACTTGATTGCTGAGCTGTTCTTTTTTCTTCAATCACAAATTCGATCATGTGGTACTGAAAAATAAAAAAATGAGTATTCGTCATGCTAATTAAGCGATTGATTGATTTTTTATTTGAACACTTGATCCAATTCAGATGATCGATGTTTGGTACCTTGTCCAACTTGTTAGATACTCGAATTCCAAGTCCCATAGTTTATCGAGGAAATAAATATGACAAAAGTCAAACTATGAGACGTACTTGTGCACGCCTAATTTTTTGTGTACGCAGCTGTATCTTTTTTTTTTCATCTCATTTTTTACCGAAACTTCAATTTAGTTCCAATAAAATTGAGGTACCTCAAAACCACAATATTGAGGTCACTGGTCAACATATTCTTCACTTCTCATTGATTTCGAGCCCCTCGATCTCGAAATCTGGAGATTCAAATTGAATTGTTGTTTCAATTTTTTTGAAACAAAAATTCAAGGTATAAAAATGTTGGAAAACATGATGTACAATTCTTCGAAGCGGTTGGCAACCAATGTTTGTTTATGTTTGTTTATATTTATGAATGTTCGAGGGATCATGTAAAAGTATGTCCATCCACGTTGACAATTATAACATCCATCGATTAATGGGTCGATTTTATAAAATCAGATGAAACGAATTGTCACTAATCATTCCGATTATCATTGGAATCTTACGAACTATGAAAAAATAGCGAATTCGAGGCGAAGCAAACAAAATGACCTTGAAATCCTTGGAGTGCATTGTGCGAAACAAAAATTTGTTTTCTGAAAGTTAATTTTTTTCACGAACGTTCGCCACCCTCAAAACCCAAAGATCCAAAGATGCGGTTATGATAGCCACGGCCTAAGATTACAACTATAAAATAAAAGACATCCGGTATTCGATTGCAGCAGAAGAAATAAGAAATCATAATGAACATGGTGTGAATTTTCTGCAGTGTACTTAAGGCATTTACAGCCGTCCTTCATCCTGTTCTTTCCGTTGTGTCTGTATCTTGCACTTAATTTTTCACCCTTGTGTACGTCTCCCCAACAATTAGGGACAATTGGCTGCGGCTTACTAGTCTCAATATAATAGCAGCTGCCATCATACCCTTTATTTTGGTTCCTTGCTGGTCTACCCGCTTAACAACTTCGCTATATACAGCTATTCATTGTCCAGCAGTTCACAGAGTGTATCAGGAACACGAGGATGTAGTAGTGGATCCGTGAGACCGCGATCTAAAGGGTGTCCTAATGAATTCTGTAAATTTCAGCTAAAAATAAAGAAACCAAGCTCCTGGCTTCGTAAGGATTGATGATCCATTGCTAAATCGAAAATAATTTGAATTAACAAAGAACTAGAAAGAAACTCGATCAAAAAATGGGACAGACCTTGTCATTTGGAAGTGGCCCTTAAAGTCATGCTTGCAGGGATGATTATTCGATAAAGAACACCCTGTACGTACTCATGAATGTCGTTCACGATATTAGTGTACTCGGTAACATCCTGCATCGTAACAGGAGGTAACTCATTTACGACCATCTTGTCCATCAAGTATCTCGACGTGTTGGTTAGATGCTTCGGTTCCTTAACGCTGTGTTACACACTTTCAAAGCCCTTATTGTTCTCCACCCTTGCAAGAGCCTTTCAAGTGACTTCAATTAATACTTACGTTGTAGCCATTTAACTGACATTCTTTTTTGTCGTTATTATATTGAAAGAATGAAATTTCGCTTAGTTTCTTAAATCATTGAGTTGGGTGTATTCTTTGGGAAATCTTGAAAAATTAATATTATTTTACATGATTGTAAACAAAGTTTTGAGGAAAATGACAGGAGTTCTTGAAGCTGTAGAAAAATTCTTTAATTATCTTCTTCGAGTGGATAATTTTTCAACTAACGTCATTATAAATTAGATCAAGCCTCGTCGGCAAATTTATAGGAATTAATTCGAGTTGACAGACACAAAGGTCCGTCTTTACTGTTGAGTCGAGGCAGGACAGCCCTTTGCTCAAAGACCTGGTCATTAAACTGCCTAGGACAGGATTGACGAGGGTCGTGGACCTGAAGTCGTGAAAGATTTGGCCAAATTTGTGTCAAAAGAAATTCATTTGAAGTTGGCGATTATAATTGTTGCCCTTAACGAGAAAGCCCCAAGTAGAAAATGTTGATGTGGATAATTTGTATGCACTTTTTATCAATCAGTGAAGATAAGATAAAAAATAAACGTGAAATCGTTACGAAGGTGAAATTTGATATGAATATTGATTTAATGAGAGCATTCTTTCGAAATATTCTTTTCAACGCGAGGTATAATTATTAATAGAAAAATTGAATAACGCGTGTACATAAAAACGACATGACTGTGACGATCCATAATCTCGAGGCATTGAAAGGAAATAGGGCTTGACTTATCGTCAGATCATCTCGAGTTAATAACACATTGCAATCTCACGATTCATTCATTGATAAGTCAATTACAACGAGCTGATAATATTACCATAAAAAAGTAATTAATCAATTGAGGTTTTTTTTCATCATATCAAAGCGTAATCAAATCTAATATTCCTTATTATTTCTGATCCCATGAACATTAATAAAGCGATGTTCTTCACACCCACGATAATCCTCTCAATCGATTCATTAATTTGGCTAATTTCGTCGCTTTGGCTCCAAGCATTAAGAATAGCGTGATCAAATTGTTAATTTCAACAGATACTGATTGATGTCAATTATAATATTAGGAACGATGGTGATTGAGCTTGTCATGTTTTTTTTTTCTTCTTTTTGTTTCCAATAAAAAGGCACCGAAGGTTGATAAAAGCCTAAAATATAATTAATTAACTTGATTCAATTCGATTGGGTTGATTTAAAAAAATTGTTTTTGAATAGTGGCTAAAATATCATTTTAGTCAGTTTTTAGGGGTTGATCCTAATGAGATTTTTCGAAATAGACGTCTATCTCTAAGTGAAAGAAAAGGAAAGAGTGCAGCATCAGTTTTTTACATTGAATAGTATCGAGAGTGTTGAATGATGGGTAGGATTTGAAGAAACACTTTTATCGACCGAAAAGGTCAGCGAGGACAATCGATCCATCACTCTTTTTTATTCAAAGCTTGGTACTTCATTGGAAAAGTATTTGCAGATGCATTCGGCTGTGACTGTTGATAAAAAAATGAAAAAAAAAAAGAAACGACAACTGTCCACAAACGCTGGCAGTTCGTGATAAATGTGATAGTTTTATTTTTAATTTTTTTTTTCTTTTTTTTTTTAAATCGCTGTAAAAGGTGAGATAAGACAGATTAAGTTCGCATGCAAAAATCGAGTCAATTGGAACCTTTATGAATCCAATGAACTCCACAATGGATCGAAAGCGTGTGTCGATTCGGAGCGCGAAAACGAAGGTCCGCGATATATAGAAGAAAAAAGTGGCCTATTTTTTCACCCTTTTTAACCGTAAATATAGCACGACTGCAAGTTGAACGATTGTATCGTAATTTCCGTTAGTTAATAACTGACATCTTTCTGTTCCACTCGTTCGTGCCTTTTATCAAGAATTTTACGGAGGTATCTCCATCCCTCCAAGCCTACGACTTTGTTGTTTTCATCTTATTGTTTTTCCAATTTTTCCTTCCAATTCAATTTGGTCGAGAAATGATCCTTTTGTTTATATTCCTAGTCCTTTTTTTCGTGAAAATGATCGTAACGGTTCGGAAGAAAACTTTTGTCGTACTTTTCTTTGATTTTTTTCCACCATTTTCAACACAGCGAATAAGGTCTTATCATATTTCAGAAAAGTTAAGAGTCACATTCAAACTATATTTATCTAGTCTCTCGTCGAGTTGATAATAAACTTTGAAGTTAAGGTCTATACTACTGGGACGTGTTTCTCTTTACACGAGGGACGTCACTACATAGAAATACTTGGTCACCGTAACTCGTGGGTTTAAAGTGAATTCACTTGGCTGTTGATCGCGTCTCGCATTTCGTTTACCACCTAAAATTCTTTTTTTTCCCAATCTATTTTCATTTCTAATCAAATCTGGACTAAAATTTACAAAATTTTTTCACGAACTTTCAAAATGATATTCACGAAATCATAAAAAATCCGCAGGACGTAAATCATAAGGTGAACAAAAAGTTTACTTTGACAAAGTTATTTCGGTCTTTTATTTGAAAAAAAGTTATCAACTCAATTAAGTTCGGGCTGGATGAGGATGAGTGTTCATTGCTTCTTCATTGGAAAAAAATATCCAAGCGTTTAAAAAATGCTGAATACGAATGCGATAATTAACGATAACAAAATCGAAAGTACAACAAAAAATTACAATAATGTAAGTGACGACGAAACTTTGGTGAAAATGAAATTGAGAATTTTGAAAATTGTACAGACTGTGGGTCGTGTGTTAAATAATTGGGAAGGCATAATGTATTTTGTAAAACTAAGAAACCAAGTACACTTGTTGGACCAGTTCTTTGGATTAGTTTACACGATGTGTCGTGTACTTCGGAGCCCAGAACCCGAGAAGTTGGCTTGTTAAATCTGCTTCTGAAACTGATAATAACTTCGAACACGTGTTGGAATTTTTTTCGAAGTGCTTTTATGAAAATTTCATGGCTGGGCACAATAGTACGATAAATAATACTGTCCTTGTCCATAATTGTCTCGAGCCGAAAGAGGATCTCGAAAAAATAAAAAAATAAAAAAAAATAAAAATGAGATTTTCATAAATTTACATGAGATTTTGAATTTAATCAAAATAATCTTATCGAGAATCAATTAAAATGGTCCTGTTGAAATTATTTGAAAAAATAATCTTATCAAATGTAAATTTGTCTAATCTTATCGGTTTTATATTCGTTGGATGCAAATAAAAAATCGTAGTTTTTGGGACACGTGTTTCGTAATTCGTTAACGACTATTTTTTTACGTCTTTTTTCTCATGCACAAAAGCCTTGCGTATATTTGTCTGACGCATCATTGACTCTTACTACTTCGACTGCTGCTCGGCCTCCAGTCATGTTACACACTGTGTCTTAGTAAATAACTACTGGGGGCTTCCTACACGTTCTCATATCTCTCAACTAAAGTACCTACCTTAATCGATCCCAGTTCTTTCCGAAATGGGATATTTATTTCTCAAGTCGTAAGTGCTGAAAGGGTTTGCCCTTAGTTTTATGATTATTTCAAAGGTCAAAGGTTGATTATTCAATAAGAGGAAAACTAAATGATGATCGATTTAATTAGCAAATAATTGATTTGACATATTCGTGTAATTTTTGTGCTTAATGATTGTTTGATTGAGACTCAGGGTCAAAATTATCGTGACATTTACCGATTATTTCGATATTTTTCCATCTACTCAATTTCATTTATTACACATTCTAATTGATAACATAAAAATAATGGTTTGGTGCTTCGCAGATCGTCAGAGACCTCGACAGAAGTTCAGATCTCGATTTTTATGGATTCAAGGGAATAGTTCGTCAAGAAATTCCAGCGGAGCCAATAACAGGTCAGAATTGTTATTTTCACTGGAGCTTCATTCTTATTCTGTACCTTGACCTCTATACCCACTTTCACACGAGTTCGATTCTTATCAAGATGCGGAAAACGTGGCTTAGTCTTAAGAGGAGAGATCCATGTAGAAGGCCGAAAAATACATGTTTTTCAAGATTTTTTTTTAGAAGGAACAAGCAACTTTAAACTTTTCAAATTTTGGTATTCTATAATGAAAACTTGAAATTACAAAAACGTGATTTTTTTTTTTTTATAATTAAAAATGAAAGAGTGATTATGCGATTTTGAACATTTTTTTTAAATTTTGCTCTAAATCAACGTTTATTTTACGGATTTTATTGAACAATTTTGTCCAAATCGGAGGCGGTGTTGCTCGTAGCTCGTTCGCTAAATTTGGTTGAAAAGTTTTTCAGTAAGAATGTACGCCGATTTGAAAAGTTTAGTTTCGTCGAAAACGTGCTCAAACTTAATTAGCGATTCCAGTACCATTTAGTAAGCCTTCAGCTTATTTTTTTATGGAAAAAAGGAAAACGATTTTTCCGAAAATTGTGCATGGATTTTGTATTTTTAGTTCTTGGTAATTTTTTATTGAAATTTGGTGTGCAAATGTCTCTGAGGACGTTTCCAATAAATATTTCTCCTGTGTGGGCAGCCACGTTTTTATTTTGAAAATAAAGTGTTTTATGGACTATTTGATCTATTAAAATTTCTAGTAAATTGATTTTTTCTTATCACCTAATATTATTTCCCCAAATTGACACCCACGTTTCTCGATTATTTATAATCTTTATCGTATCTCTGATATGACAATTTCTGATATGCAAACATCAGTAAAAGGACGATCCCGATATGGCCACCAAAAAAGACATTTTATCAGATATTTACCAAAGAAAGTGAGCTTGCACGTGTCAAAAGATCGGACGAGAAAAATCTCCGCCACGATCACAAAGTGGGACGTTCGTGAGGACGTGCTCGCAAACAGTTTTCATAAACTCTCATCGGAAAAGAGAGATTTGTTCACCTGGTCGGTATAACCGCAGAGAGCAAAACGGAAATGCATTATATGGCCATCAATCGCGAAGCTTTTTCATCGAAGCTTGAAAGCTTTTGGAAATCCCTCAACAAACATTCCCACCTTCGGATTTTGTCATCCCACTCATATGACTGTTAAATTTTAATGACCTTGGAGTGAGAAATGTTATAAAAATAACTATTTCTCTTATAATTCCGACGAAAAGAATGTTTTCTGTTTTTTTTTAGTCCAAGAGGACAAAAAAGATGCTATGAAAAAAAGTAAATTGGTAAACTCATACAAGATTCCATATTCATGAAAATTCATCAATGTTGAAGTTTAAAAGTGTTCACCAAAGCAACTTTGCATATAAATAATGTTGAATAATAACAGTTTGGAGAGAAAGTAGGTTTTGACTGGTCGAGATTTTGGTTCACCGGATACACTTGTGGCGAGACGAACGATCGATCGTGTTAATTGATTTTCATGAAACTTTGCAGACTTCTCGTTTTTAATGCTAAAACTCGAAGATGGCTATTACGAAAAGTTAAATTGGATGATAATACAGAATGTTTGAGTTAAGATAATCGACCACGAGATGAAAGCTTTGATTGTAATTACAATTTAGTACTTTAACCTCCTCAAGGTCACTGATTCGAAATTCATGCGGGGAATGATTGAAAAAAGAACTTTGGAATTTCCTCGTTTCGGTGTTTCTTTCTTCGGACCAAACATTCATTTTTAATGTGTCTATTTCCATCATATTTCCTATCAATTAATAATGAAAATTGAAAATATATTAATTGATCATTTTTACAGAATGTTTTTTCATGACGTCACAACCCGGTCGTTACGTTTACAAAGCACTGGATGGAACGGAAACCGTTTGTGGAATATACGTTTTTACGGAACCGGATGAAGTCGTCGAATTTTCGTTTCCGCATATTGATGTTCCGTGCAATGGCAACGATTTAATTGGCGTAAATAATCATTTTTTTCAATATATTTAGCCATAGAATTGTAATCAAACGTATTATTTATTCACTGTAATAGTTATAAACAAATTAAGATTTCTTAAGGTAGAAATCTCGCTACAGTCTCATTCAAAAGTTAACTCTCCGGTTGATTTTTGAAAACAAGAATGTAACTTGGAAAATACTCCAATAATATTAGACTTGAGATCTTGTAAGAATATTAAAACACATAAATTTTCAAAAAATGTGTCTAAAACGACGTTTAGATCTTGAGAAAAATCTTTCCCATATCGAATTCATAGAGTTTCTACTTTATATCTCAATCTTCGAAATTGAACGGTTAAAATTCGTGATTTTTTTCGACAAACTTCGTCGTTCGTTGGTCTGTGATCGAGACAAAAAGAAAAAAAATCTGTAGAAAAGTTTGGGAGTTATTCCGTGAAATGTAAATTTTTTTTTTTACTGCTTACCATAAGATCGCGTGTAAAACTTTACAACCTTTGATTGTCAATATCTCGAAAATGTGACTGTGGATTCTTTGGAAATTTGACAGAAATTTAAGCAAAACGTTTGAGTGAAAGACTACCTTAAGGAGCAAATTTTTTTTCTCGAAAGACTGATGTTTATATTTCTTGTAATGTTTCGATAGACTCGTAACGTATTGATCATTGGAAGCGAACTTTGCGTGAAGGTTGTTTCCATTCAGTCTGTCAGTAAATTCGACGAGAAGTCACCCTTGTCTTTTGAGAGTAAAAAAGTTTCTCCGCTCACGTTTCGTTATTTTGCCAATGAGAACGAAGCCAATGGTTACTTCGAATGAAATTTATACTTTTTCTTTTATTGACTTAGCAGAGGATCATCTTCTCATGTTTGTACGAAAACAAAAAAAAATGTTTGCTCTTTCACGTCGTTCGCGATTTCACAAGCAGAATCACCGTCTCCCAATTTGTGCTCATTCGCTTGAAAATTTAATGCTTACTCTGAAACTAATTTTTTTTTGTTTTATTTTTATATCCTTTTGTATGTTTTTTTTCGCCACTAAAAATTTACGAGATCGATTCTGTAGGCTCGGAAAAGTCTATAGCCTCTTTTTTCTCTTTTTTATGGATACAAAATTAGGTCGTCGACGGATGGGAATTGAACGGCCAGTATTTTCCTTCGGGTTCCGATCATCATCTCTCCCTTGACCAGAGATCCAGCGAATTCTGTGGTCGTAAAAACATCAAGACCTATACGAGCTCTCAAAACGTTGCGTTGGTACAATACAGAATACCAACCGTTGGCAAAGGCTTCGTCATTTCGATCAAGTTTCGTAAAAATATTCAACGTGAGTTAAATAATTACTTTATTTCACTTTACTTCAGTTTATTTTACTTTAATGTACTTTTTTTATTTCACTTTACTTTACTTTACTTTACTTTTTTTTATTTTACCTTTTTTTTAACAATTTAAAGTCACTTTATCTACTTTACTTTTTTTCCAAGTTTTATAAACTTTACTTTACTCGTTGAAATAAATAAGCAAATGATTAATATGGAAATTAAAAAACGCGGTTTCGAGAGCAACATAAATTTGAAGCTATTTGATAATTTTTTTCGAAATTCGATACACGTGGTTACTGATTCTTTAAAAATACATGCAATTTTTTTAGATAAAGTTGAAAAGTTCCATTTTTCGATACTATATAAAATTTGGTAAAATCATGAGCAAAAAAAAAAAACATTTGATCGGTGACGAGGGTGCTGGACGGTCATGCACGTGTTCCAATTATTTTGTAGCGTGACTAAGTATTTATTAGTTTCTTACCAATCAATTATAGAAGTTAATAAATTTGATGAATTCGACCCTCGATAACGAAAACAATGATATTTGCGTCGTAGATCGTTATAACGTTTTGTGTCTGTTTAATTTACGAAGAAATTGAGTGATTCTTTGAAAAAAAAGTGTCGTAAAAAGAGCCAATTATACCAAATGAATTTCCGACTCAATGCTCTTCTCCTTGATTATGACAATATTATTAATTATAAAATTGTTTGCCAATTTCTAACTCTAATGACTTTCCCAACGTTAAATTGCAGTCATGTCTAGAATATGGATTTCATTAGTTATGCTAAAGCGATAGAAATGTGGGGAAGCAAAAGGCAGCAAGTTGCGTGGGTACATATAAAGGGAAAATAGTGTATACGAGCTATCAAGTATACATTCTCGGTTGTCGTATTTTGTTACAGCTTGCAATGTGGTTGCTAGCAGTGACACAGAGCCGTTCACGCTCAGAAACTTCGGGAGGCGCGTTAATTGCACCTTCGTAGCAATTTATCCGGCCGTTGTACGCATCGTTGCTCTTGATGTTGGCAGCAAGAGGCTGCGTGGAACTGTATTTCCTGATAGTGAAACCGGAATCATTCACCAGGTATAACTTTATATGAAAAACAAAAAAAATAATTAAAAAGTTTATTAAAAATGGTTAAAACCCTCACAATTTGAAAAGTTACCATTTTTTTGCTGTATTTTTGTAAAAAAACATGGAAAATGGATTTATAGTGTGACAAACGAGGATCCGGAGATCAAGTACAAATCGGTGGAACTGGTGGCCTGGACACGACGGAAGTGGAAATACTTGACACGATATGTGGCGTCAATTCAAGACCAAGTGAGATAATTTTTTTTTTTCTTTTTAATTGATTTTTATGAAAAAATGACGGGTCTTGTAACTTTTTATTTAAAAAAATCAAGTTGAGAGGGAAAAATTTGAAAATAAATCATTTGTTGATGTTTTTTCAGCTCGGACTTCAAAAATCATTGCTTGCGAGGTGACTACAGTGAGATTAGTATCGAGTGGGAAATACGACAACGCGATAACAATAACAGCTCGACCAGCGAATAGTAAAGAGACTCTGGATGCAGATTTAACTTGTGGTTTAAATGTAATTCACGCAGCGGAGTGAGTTTCAAAAATTATCGTGAATTTACTCGAGTATTTCAATTTTTCTGAAGAACAAAAAAAAAAAAAAAACTATACATATATATAAAAATATAATTTATCAATACAAATTATCTTTGCCACACGACTATCACTGACTCTTCATAATTTTGGATTATCAATAAAAAATAATACATTGGCCGTTTATACGAAATTGGCAATTGTTTAAAAAATAAATTGAAAAAAGTCTAATTCGTCAGCCGGAAATTTTGTGTAAAGCCACGAGAATTCAAGGCATGAAAGTTACGATAAAATTATGAAATAAAAAGATTACTCGTCTATTAGGAATAATAGTAAAATGTAAATTGCAATTACGAAACTTGGGACAACCCAGAATCTGCAAAGATACGAAAAATTCTACGTTCAAATAAAAATGGATGATTGATGTTCTTCTCACATTTGTGATTTAAACTTTTAATGCTGTATATTTCGTTACATTTAAGGATGTAGCATAAAAACGAAGATTATCTGAAATAAAAATTAAATGTAGCAAATCTCTATACAAAACTATTAACCTCCCAGATACCCAGATAATTTCAGGGGTACTATTAAGTACAAAATTTTACCATAGTAAGTATTACTACCGTGATGCTATAAAATTACTATTATTTTATTTATTCACGAATCCTACGTTCGTTATTATTCTTCCTGCTTTCATTCTTCAAATAGTAACCGATGAGGGCTTGCAAACTTATTTTTTAATTGATTATAATTAAAGTACGAGCAGGTGAGGTTTCTTTCCTGTCAAGTAAAGACCTTGTAGAGTTATAAGACAAATAAAACATTATTATTTGGTGGTCGACAGCGATTTAATCGTAGAAAACAGGCTGTTATCGTGTTTTTGAATGTTTTTAAATTTATACGAGTGCAGATATTAATATGGCAATGAAAAAAATTATTTGAAAAACGCTAATGAAATATTCTACCTAGAATTTGAGAACTCTTAACAAAATTGCGGTGCAGAGTTGACACCAAATCAATATTTTCATCATGATAATTCCTGGCATTTTGGAGTATTAATTAAAAGGGTAAATGACCTTAAAAGTTGATCTTGAAAATGTGTATTCTACTCTACACCTATCTATGAAATATAATTCATTTGATTCACATTTATTTGATAAAAAAATGTTCATTTTCTAGTCTTCGACGGATTTATTTTATTTATAATTGCAAGTATAATATGACTCTCATTGGGCTTATTAAATAGAATTTTATAATCGAGTATATTTACCGAATGATGAAACGAAAATTATTATATGATGAATTTATTTTCTGGTATATAGAAATAAATCGACGAGTTCGAAGGAAACTTGTGTGGTATGCCTTTGGTATTGTTTGTTTACATTCTACGCGCTCCCGTGAGTCTCGTGTGCTTGCTGCGGTTGAGCGTGCTGTATGGTGGGGGAAAGTTCGCCGTGCCGGCGCGCCGCGAGGGGAGAGGAGAAGACCGCAACTGGTGGGGCGGCCGCGGGACGGTCGGGCGAGCGGGAGAGCGTGTTAACGCTACTCAGTGTCGCTCGGACGCCGGCCGGTGACGAACGTAGAGAACGCTCCGAGCGTCGGTTGGTTATTTTAAGTAAGCTACGCTTCATCGTTCGTCGATGCGGATAAAATTTACGGAACGAAATATATAATAGTACGGGTAGAATTCTTTTTTATCGTCAATGAACAAAAATAACTATATAACCCTAGGGTTTTTTCTGGATATAAAAAAACAAAAGTGAATAATTTTGTAGAATTAAATTTGAAAAATGGATTGAATTTTGATTTTCATAAAATAATAATTTCATAGAGTTAGCATTTTCGTAAATTACGTTGACAAACAATCGAATGAATTATTGACTCGTCCGTACATCATGAATACTATTTCAATTTCGCGAACGAATGGATAGGCCGATACTGATGTGACAGACAGTCTAGTGACCCTTCTAACACAACTTTGAGATTCTGGCGGACGCTCGTGCGCCCGTGCGCTCGGCCGTTACCCTGGCTGCGGAACGGAGTACTCAAGTTATCATGAGCGATTCGATCATCATTTCGTCGTCATGTGCTTCGGCGGTATTCATAAAAACGCGGGAGCAAGCTCTATTCGCTGTGTGCACACGTCAAGTTCTCATCAACGTGAGAGTGTGTAGTCGTGTATATGCATACTGGGATATGTATGTACCGATTACACATTCTCACTTTGGTGAGAGAGTGTGATGTGCACACAGCTTATAAGCCCTCACGAACGGGTACTACCACGGTACGATACTTAGCGACGCATGACATAGCACGGAATTTTGCGACGGGGGTTTCTCTAGCTTCGTAGTGCTACAAGTAAGTTAGCACCTATGTTCGGCTGACCGTACGGTTCTTTTAAAACTCAACTTATGCTAAACATCTATGCATGTTTAGTTATACGTTGGCTTCTTCAAGAATTTTACCGATGCTACAATGTAGGAAGAGGCGAGGTCGCTCGTACGCTTGGCACTAGAGAGCACGCTCGGGTCTCCACGAAGATGTGTTAGAGCTGTCGTTAGCACTGTCTGTCACTTACTATTGATCTAAATTCTTGAACAAATTCATTTTTAATCGTTTTTCCACGCAATTTAAAAATTCTTTCAACCGCGCGCAAGTTTGTTTGTCAACGTAGGCATTTCTCTACGTTATAAATCGAGTCTCTTGATACAAAGCACGGGTAATGTTGAAAAACTTCCGTTAATAATAATACGGCTCGAACCTCAAGAATAGATACGCGGCGCGACTCTTGATAGTGCGGATTGTGATGAATTCAAGTGTGAATCAGCCGATCAAGCCAGAAACAAATGTGTGAGACGAATTCGATCATTTGTGCGGAATCGACATTGATCAATATTGCACCATTGTTATTATGGAACGCAACTTCATCGAATGAAAAAAAAAAACAAGTGAAACGTGATTTAGTGAGGGTCTCGTGCAATGGATTAACTCTGCGATACTCGATAGTATCAAACAAAATAATATTATTTTCAAATTGTTCTTCAATTTAATTTCAAATTTCTTTTGATCGCGCAAAAGTTTGATTGTTTTCGCAAATGATTAAAATCGTAGCTATACATTTTTTTAAAATATTTCGTTTTGGATTCAAAATTCCTTTCGTGATTAAATACAAGTGTTAAATGTGAAAATTTTCGATATTGAAGTTCATGGTGCGGATCATGATAAATTTAAGTGCTAAATAGTCAAAGAAGCGTGAATAAATAACTAGTGCGGGATATTAATTAAATCATTTGTTCGAGCGTGACATTGATGAATATTGAACAATCGTTATTACTGAATATAACTTCATCGACATTCAATGGAAGGAAACAAGTGCAACGTGTTTTCGGGAGGATCTTGTTCAATGGATTGCAGCTATGGGATGCTCGGAAGATTTCGCCACACACGCGACGACTGGATGACGAGTTCCCGAAAGCCGGAAGAAGACATCGAACGGTGAGTAAATTAATCATTTCAATAGTTTGGAATTGCTAGCATGAAAATTGAAAAAAAATTGAAATATACTTTAAAATATTTTCGATGTTGATTTAACCTCTCATACTAACAAGGCTTACCAAAGTTGTCAGCTTTTTAATGCGAGTCCCTGCTAATTACCTTGAAAATTCGCCGTAAAGTTAGCGCCAAAAATTCCAATTTTAATGCTAGCAAAGTTTACTAGGGGTCTATTCGACGTGAAATCGTTGGTCCGTGAAGAGTATATTAATTATGAACCGTTTTCCGGATAACATTAGCGTTGATGCCCGAAAGAATAGTAGAAAAAAACGAGATTCATTTGCTTGGGGAGTCTAGGTTAGGGACTAAATTTTCAAATTCACTTCTTCCAAAAATGATTCATCACTCAACGATCTAATTGCACTGCCACAAACCACTCTACGACTACCAATAATTAACATTTTAAAACGTGAATTTATTTGACTTTGAAGAGGCTAATTCGCCCTGTATTTATTTACGTCATACTGTAAAGTCCACTATATATTCTGGTACTTCAAGAATTAATAGAGCAGAGGTAATTTTCTAATATCGCGTATCTGGTAGATTTTGTACCAAAACACATTGAACGAAATGCTTACATCGTACTGACACTGTACGACCATTTGGTTTGCCGCGCTTTTCGATAATAGAATTAAACTTTATTCCTTCAGTCGGTATATCAGCAGTTGATAAAAACAGATTTGGTAGAGGCCTATCAATTTCGTATTATGCTGTCGATAATAACGAATTTTTTCAATTATTCTCCAAATACCAACTGCTGGACAGAACGTCCAATAGCAGACAAGTGCTGCCACTAACAGCAGGAAAAATCATTATAAATAACAACGTCAAATATTAAAAATGAAAAAGGAAGCGACTAGTATCCAGGATAATAGATATTTTAATCATTTGAATGACCGTAATTATGCAATAAAATCTGAAATAATTCTTTCGTGAGTCATCGTAACGTCAATTGTTCGTTTTCAACTACAGCTTATGATCATTCCGTTGATAAATTTGATTCATACAACTGATGATTTGTATTTCCGGTCTGGAGGTTCGTCAGAGATCGTCAGATACTTATTCGGCATAAATAATTTGTGTTGAATGTACTTAGTAAGATGTCAGAGGCGTGCGTTGAGTATCGAGAAGTTACAGCTTATTACGTATAGCGTTGAGGTCATTAGCTTCGTATATTACGAAGAAAGTCTCATTACCAATTACGGAGAACGTGTGCGTGTGTATTGCAATGATCTCGATAATAATAAAGCGTTGATGTCACGCGACAAACAGGTGGACTAACGTTCTGAACTCGCAGGTGGTCACCTCAGGTGTTCTCCTAACTACATATGTGTGTCATTGTACTTTGCACGTATTATTACGAATCCTCCCTCGATATCTCTGTTTATTAGCAATGGGGTCTTTCCTTTTTTCATCAAGGATTCCCTCGTTTCCTGTTTCACGTACAGTGTCGTTAGAAAGCTCGGAAAAGACGGCAGTAATGAAATAAACACCCCAATTGTCATTATTATCAAAAATCATCCTTTTTATCAAATATTCCACGAAAAATTACTTTGATTTTTGCAATATTTCTCTTAATTCTTCACCAAAAAACTATATAATTATTAAAAATTATTTCAAACAGTTTTTTGTTGGCTAAATTTAATTGTTGAACGTTTTTATCCAAATTTTATTCAGTGTGGAAGAACTTCTGGTATGAATTTCAAGAACTTAAAAACTTTTCGACTCCACTGCATACATCCGGAATATTTATATAAAAAAAGAGTCTTACATGGTCTTGAATTTTTGAATATTTTGAAAAAATTCTTTTTGTTATCGAAAATCGAGATAACTCACTACGTTCACAAACATGACCCTCTTTCCTTGAGACTTGTACGTGACAGACGTGCCATGTCTGTTCATGTTGGTCTCACAAACACTCGATAATCTCCTCGCTTTGCATTACTGGACCAGAGACTAAATCTCTCCTTCTCTTCTTCTTCCCTCATTTCTCTCTCTCTCTCTCTCTCTTTTAGTACCTGTCCCTCTTCGTCTCTCGATGTTTCGAGAATTACCATTTGTCAACTGCGTAGAGCAGGTTGGCCCTGGTAATGGAACTATACTGCGAATGTGTGCTCGTCTTTGGGTTTGTTGGTCGTGCAGTAGTAACGTTCCTTGTTTCAGTGAATAAGCTAGATACAGAGATACGTTGTCTTGTTACATGCTTGACTGTCACCGTAACTACCGACATGACGCAGTATATTTACTCAGGTAGAATCGATGTTGGTACACCATTAACCTTCAAAGCTTCACGTAAATGCTTGCTTCATTTATAATGTTATAAACAAAGATTAAAGGAAGATTCGAAATACAGTCTCGTGAAAGACTTACGAGCAAAATATTCGAACAAGAAAACGTAGATTCTTCAGATGATGATTTTCCTGAATTATTTCAATGGACGTTTGATTAAGTAAATGAGTCGACGGTATGATCGTGTGTGAAATTCTTATAAATTAATGATTAAGTCAGGGCTTTAAAGAACGTTTCATTTTCGGGAAAAAACATAAAACTGTCAAGAAATGGGAGTGAAGGAACATCGGGGTCACCCATAACTTTGTATGACTAGGCGAGAAATTGCACCACATGAGTTTACAGGTGGAAAGATATAGCCTCGTAAAACGCAAAAAAAGATAAAAAACGAAGAAACCAAGCAGGCTGGTGATCGACCTAGTGTGCATTTTTTAACGTGGACATTCAGTTGGTTCTTCAGGCTCAGGTTCAAGGTCAGCTCATGAATTTACCATTTTTTATTTTTCTTACATTTTTATACACTGCTTACCGTTGCATGTGTAACACGTTTTATCTTCGAATAAGTTTTACTACTCTCGTTTTTACTCCGATGCCACTATAACTCTATTTTGTTAGATTCTAACTCTTTCTCAAGGTTTGTACTTAACTTCTTTTTTTTTACTGCAACTTATAAATTTTATTGGGAATTCTTCTGGACCTACAAAGTGAAGGATTTTCCAAGCTCTCGAACAAATGTTTAGATACAAATGAATAATTATCCTTAAATGAACGTGATATGATTTTACAATAAATTTTAGAATTTTTTTTTTGCAATTGTTCGATTAATTATTATTGATTTCTTTTCGCTTCTTTATGATTTTTTAATGTATTTTTTTTTGCGTATTTATTTTTTAATCGATATCTTTTCAGTATATTTTGGAAATCGAAACATTTTGCTATTACTTTGACTTATTTTTATTGATTTTTTTTTTTTTTTCAATTCTTTGAGACATTTTTTTTTGTATCCTTCGTGTTTGAATTTCCATTTGACCTGCGGTGTCATTCGACAAGAATGAATGTTTTATTTCATCATACACGTCATATGATCGTATGTATATATGGAACTGATTGATATGCGTCCTGCATAAAGTATATGCCAGCAGCACAACTGATCCACTTAAAACGATGGGAGTGGTGGATAATACACAATTGAGCACCCTTTATCAGTAACTATCGTCGATGTAGAATAGATAATCGGTAAAGTGCTGTTGGATTAACACGTACCATGGATTTCCATAATGTTATCATTTGAATTTTGCTTTTCACGAGGTCAAGTGAGATAGGACGATGAAAATTTACTCTTGCCACAGAATCTAACGTTCGTCTAAAGGTTCATGAATTCGTTTACATTTATGGCGTGAAATTGTTTTTTTATTTTTCATCGATCGATTAGCAATCTTTTTGTTTCAAAATTTTTATTTCGAAAAAACGTAATTTCTTATGGGAAAATTCCAAATTATTAATCTCGTCAATATTAAAAGTTGAAAAAAGTACGATTTTTTTGAATAAAATACTCACTTTGCCAGAAATTTAAGTTGTTAATAATTTTTCGAAGAATGAAATTCGATATTGTGCGATTATTGATAATGCACGCGAATTGAGGAATGTTTTAATCGTGATCCTGATTTTTTAAAAATAACAACTGATTGACGTGTTGTTGACAAGGTTGAAGTACCCTCCGGGTCAAATTGACCCAGTTCGTCCAGAAAGTGGCTCTACTTAAGCGTGTCCACGTATAGTTGAGGGTTGTAAGTTTTTCAAATTAACGATAAAGAACTCCGAAGATATACTTGGCAAGATTTCTTTGATTTTCTCAAAAATTAAATAAAAACTATCAAGTCTGCTGGACGCTTTTGTCAAACCCTTCACTTAAACTTTCCTTTCGACTTTTAAACGACGTATTACTTGGGTAACACTGTTGAGAGGGTGAAACTTAATTGAGGACATTGATGCTTGTTCCCTCGTCAAATAGTCATCGTTTACGGTATCGCTTGGGTCTAGAATGTTGTTGGTTTGGGCTCCGAGAAGGTTGTTCGTCTTTATAAAGGATACGACCAACTATATCCGTTGAGACTATCGTCGGGACATACACCAGTTTCAGACTCGAGTTTTCGTCGAGGGAAAGATCGAATGGGGGTCCCCTTGCGTTTTGCTTGACTTTCATGGGGAATCGATCTCCAATTTGAAAGTTTGAAACATTGAAGTATATGAGCTCCGGTGGATTGACCCAAAACTTGAATAAATTAAGCGAGAACTTTGATACGAACTTTTGGATATTCTCAGGTATTTTTCTATGGCGTAGAAAAAAAAATGAGGAAAGGAGGAAAAAAAAGACACTTTCGAGGATAGAAAAATCGAAGAGATCGTGTAAAAGACTTTTCAAGCCAGTTCTTCGTCGTTCATTCTTTTTTTTTCCCATCCAGAGCTTCTCGCATCCTATCTACAGAACGTTATACCTTCTAGCATATGCGATGCAATTTATTTTGAATGTTCTACGATCGCTCGGACGTGTAACCCGTTTATCCCAAGATTTTCCAAGGAAAAAACTTTTCTCAATATTTTAACCTCTGCCCCTCTTCGCTGCTTCTCATCACTATTTTCTTTTCTCGTTATCGTATCGAATCTTCCTGTTCTCAGCCTCTATCTTCACATTCATGTGGTCACCCTTGGCAATTCATTTTCGTTTCAAATTCAAAATCTCGTTCTTTTTTCTTTTACAACAATAACAGAAGCTGGGGAAATAAGATTTCTGACACGTAGTTATTATTTTAATGACAGTGGAATGAACGCTATGAATAGAAAATAAATCTTATGACGTTTTTATCCGCGAACATTACTTCGAATTGTTTATTTCAATCAATTAGCAATGAGTGATCACATAACAGGAAAAAAAAATGCTTGAAATTCGATATTCAGGGGTTTTCGGAACCACTGATTGCAAATTTGAAGTAAAAATGTAGAAATTCAGAATTAATTGTTTACGTAAAATTTATGAAAAAGTTCTGTCAAATTCTTTAGAATTCTTGTATTCGTGCTGTAATTATGTCAGCAGTTGAAAAACCATTTTTCCAAGTTTTATGTGCAATCTCCTTAAACGTCATATATTGGAAATAATTTTTTAATGCACGTTTTATTGAGTACGACGCGAGTAAAACGACTCCCTCGATACCTATCGGCTCACCCCGCTGCATATTGTGTATCATATCAAGGACTCTATGGAATGTCGTGGCAAATATGAGTTAAAAAACGTCGCAATAACGGGTTAATGAAAGAAAAAAAGAAAACGAATCGTTCTCATGGCTGGCTGAATTCTTCACGCACGTCGAAGGTTACAACACGAACTGGTATCAGAGTCTTTCTGGGTGCCTAGAAATTATAGTCCGATTATTGGTGATTCTTGCAGCTCCAAATGAGATCCTTTATTCGTTCCCCTCGTTCCCCTCTCGTGCCTCTGCAGCTCGTTTTAGATTTATATTAGGGAGTACGGTTTGCCTATTAGCTGACCCATATCCCTCGATATGTGGCAGTTATTTTAATGCAATTCCATGTATAGAAAACGATTAGGAGGGAGAGCAGAAACATTGGAGTATAGTGTGGGAGCCTTGGGCATATTATCGAATGTTAACAATCGCTCAATATTACGACGCTGGAATATTAAGGTAGCAGTTTCACCACAGCTTTTTTCTTCAATTTTTTTTCTTTTTTCTTTTTAATTTTGATGACACATTCACGGGACGGTTATTAAACTACGTGCAAAATAGCAAAAGGATTTACCATCTCGTATTTGAGATTTTAACAATCGAAGATTCTACAATTTTACGAGGGCTCAGATAGCGTTTTTTTCTACAGATTTTTTTTCTTATTTTTATCAATTATAGACGAACATGTAACGAAGATTGTCTGGAAAAATCGAGACTTTTGACAGTTTTTAAAAGTCGATTTGAGAAAAGTCTTTATTTCGCAAACTTTGAATTCCGTTTGGGATACTTTTCCCGAAAGTTTATGTCTTTTTATATTCCTATGAGATATAAAAAGTAACATCATTTAATTATTCCGCAAGTTGTATGCAAGTTTTTAAAATTATAACGGAGGTTAACTGTTCTAACGTAAATAAAAGCAAAAGAATTCTTTCTCTTCATTGGAATGTCTATTGGAAAAACAAAAAAATATTATACACAATGATAAATGATCTCTTCTTTTCTTATTGAATTCGAAATGCACCTTAATTTTCATATTCTTTTAAATTTTTCGTGAAACAATGGATTTTTAAGTATGAGAGACAACATTTCAATCTTTAAAATTGTTACTCTCGAAAATTTGGTTACAGCAAGTAAAGTGAAAAAGTAATGCACGTCTCGACGATATTCCTGGTAGTCTCGAGCATTACTTGTGATGAGATAATAAGAAAATAAAAAATGGTGATAGGATTACAAGGTTTTTTGTTACGGTGTCCAGAGTCTCCACTTTCTAAATCGCTTCCGTCGTGGTTTTTCGATACTCGCGTTCTTTTTTGTGGTTAGCCGTTGTTTTTTTTTTTTTTTTATTGTAATCCAATCTATGGTACTTGCAGATGAGCTTGTCTTGCTGAGAGATCTTTTATGCCCAGCAAAACCGAAACTAAGAGCTAAAAAAAATGAGTAACAATTTTCCATCAAATTTTTTTTTTTTTTTTAATACAAAAAAAACAATACGAGAAAGAGAGGGAGAGAGAAATAAAAAAATGAAAAGTCACTAAAAACGAATGACATGTTGTCCTTCGTGTCAAATGATTTTCGTTTGAAAATCATTTTGATTCGAGGCAGAATTATTTTATCGGAAAAAAAAGTGTCCCTTATGAAATGGACAAAATTTCATTTTGATAGACAGAATTTGCCTCAACAGAACAAGCAGATTGCGAATTGCATTGTGAGGCGGGTGTATTTTGATATCGATTATAACGAAACATGAGAGAACAAGCAATACATATATATACACGTTTGCTCGTATATGGCCATGGGTATGGGAGAGAGAGGAAATAGAGGCGCATTATCGTGCGAGCGTAAGCCCCGAATAATCCCTTTGTCGCTTGCCCGGACGGGAGCTTCAATTATAATCAGTCGGATATTCCCACCGTTCCCCTCCTCCAATCCCCTCTTCATCGAAACTTCCCGTCCCTTCTGCCAACTATCCTGTCTCATCGTCCCTTTTCTCTTTGATCAGACTCTATACAGGTTACATCAAAATTTGTAATTAACCGTCTATCCTGTACAATCATCATTTTGTATCAAGTTCCTAATGAATGCTATTGAGGGTATTTTACATTTTATACATTTGATTTTTCAAAATACTTTCTTTTTGGGGTTTATCACTCTTTTTAAAGATCGAGGAATCTATCACGTGGGACAGATGTAAGAAAAAAAAATTTCTTCCATTTGACAGATTGTCAAACGTCAAAGTGACGTGATTTTTACACAATTTTGCAGTCTCTGTGGAGCGATTTTTTTTTTTCGACTTTACGAATGACTCATTATAAATATCAAATATTTGGTGTTTTCTGATGAGGGTGCGTGACAACGCGTAATAATTTTTGTTTAATCGAACGATTGGAATAAATCGATAGGAATTGGTGTCGAACGAGGTTAAATATTTTGATTGAGAATTCGTTAATGAAGCTTCATAAAGGTGACATAATTAACACGAGCCTTTAATCCTGAAATCAGAGAATTAATTTTCCTCGCATCCTGATGATGTTTTTCCGCGCAGCTAAATGATAATAATGATGAAAACACATGGTGTAAAATTGGATGCGGGTCGGGTTACGATGATAAAACTTTTTACTAGCAAACCGGATGCGGACATAGACACACGTATGTATACGTTTGAACAAGAGAGGTCTCGTGAATACCCCTTTGATTGGACTCGTACAAAATGGTCCTCTCTTTGGCAACGAACGCTTCGCTAACGTCGTTCAACTTGGACTCGCCCCACCGTGGTCGTCGCTTCACTTTTCGAACGCGTTTATAAATCCCCACCTCTATTTCCGAAAGCTATTCCTGATCATATTGCCGTGCGAATAGCAATGTCTCACCGGTCTCTTCTATCCGCTGTATTTTTGTCTCTTCTCTGACATTGATTTCGGAATAAAACGTATCGAACATAATGGCCCAGTTTTCTTTTTTTCAAAAATATTCTTGGAGTAATGCGAATATTTTGGTGATGACATATTTTTTTTCAAATTGATTTATCTTCGCTCCAATATTCACCACGGTCGATAATAATTTTTCTTTTCATTTCGAATTTGTCGAGATTCCAAAAAATCGGTTTAATTGAATATTTTGGATCAGTATTTTGCCAAAAGAAAAATTGACGAAAAGGCCACACTCGGTTGTAACAAATTCTTCACGTTTTCAACTATAAAACTCGATGAGGGTTCAACGTGAAACTGTCCATGACAAACCAACCAATCACAACACGAATAAAACAGGGAGAATCAAAGTCGATGTTCGATATTCGATTATTCATGAACTTTTTTATGAAAAAAAATCGGAGAGGGATATTTTCCCAGCAGTTTTTATTGTTCTTGCATGTACCCTTGAGGATTTCATGCCCATCCCAAGATCTTAAGCCCGTTAAGCGATGCATACACGAGCCGATATGACGAAGCGATCAACCAACAAGTATTGACCTCGCGCGCGAGGTTGCATAATTTTGATGATCACTAAAATCACAGACCGACCGTATATTCATTACTGTCCACCGATAAATAAATTGTTGTTTCAAACGAACGTTAACAAAACAAAAGTAAATTCGTATATTTATTTACTTTTCAATGGACGTTCCTGTTTGATTTTTTTTTTCAATTATTTTTGAAACGATCTTTTTCAAATGCTTTCCCATGAAAAAAAAAATAATATCCAATCTCGATATTTTTGATCCACATAAATTTTATACGCAGCAACGATAAATGTCTGTAGATTTTTTCTTCCTTGATCAGGAACGAGTTTATTTTTCATCTCTGTCAGATAATCCATTTACTTTCCCTTTAGTTTGTCCTTCACGAAAACACTACACTCTTTTACCCTCCAAGGGCAGTTTTCTCTTTTTTTATCCCCTGCTTTCGACCCTAAGCTCAGGGTGCAGCACTCCCTTCAATCCTCTTTTCTTACCCTACGTGATCCTGATACATTTAATTCCCTATATCTATATGGATTATATATATCTATTTATTATGTACACTGTTTTCCAAACAAAGTGAGATGCGTTCTTGATACGGAAGGCTATTTTTGTTGAACCAACATTTGCCGATCTCTTGGAAATTCGAGTGGTCAAAAAATGATTAAAAAAATCGTCAAAATTTTTTTCAGTCTTAAAAACGTAAAACAAAAATACTCCAAACTAAAAAAAAAAAATTAAAAAAACATGCTTCTCATAGAGTAGAATACTTTTTCAATAAATCATTAATCAAATATTTGAAAAAACCTTTTCCCCTCGACAAAAAAAAAATACGTTTACGTTTACAATGAAAAGCCCATATCCATGGACGTTCGTATGTGGGCAAACGAAAATGAAGAGGCGAGTAGAGAAAGTTTTGTTCATGTATACGAAAGTTTCTTACTCCCGAATTCTACGTGCGTTTTAGTCGGTTCTCAAACCATATCCAATCGAGCTTCGAGCTTTCATACGTGGTCTGAGACTTCAATAGTTCTGCGATGAAGTAGAACGTACGGTCAAAGCCGACGTGTATCTTTCTTATCGGTTACCACCAGCAAACCTTACGCCCTACACACAAGTCCCTCTGCCCGGTATACATGTAAACTACGCCACATTATATCCATAGACGAAAGGGGTATGCGGCTTCTTCGATGCGCGGACGAGGGGTGCCGGGGTTAATCGTTTGTCGTTGGTCTCAACATATCGACACTGTCGTTCCATTGAGATCGATGAAATGCCGCTTTAAAATTCTCAACGTGAAACTACGTCGGTTTCACATTCTCTTTATTAATTTTTTATGCACAAAACTATGTCCGCAGGCCTCACTTTGTTGAAACAAAACAAAATAATACAATTTTTCATATTTAATTTGATGAAAATATTTCTGTGAGATTTTTATATCTTGTCCAAAATATTTCTTACCTATTTTGTCGAGAATCAATGCTCACCTAATTACGAGACGTCCTAGAACTAGTTTCCAACTTTTTTCTAAGTATTTATCAATGCAAATCTGTGGTGACGAGATTATCTCGTCGTTTATCGTATTCGAGGGTGACGTCTGATCGAAATTTGAAAAGTGTATCGTTGTTTTTTTTCTGTTAATTAAATATTGATGAGGGGTTTTATTAAGTTTATTTCCAACGATATTCTAGATTTCATTCGTAGTAACATATGTCAAAATAACAGGATTCTAGCCATTTTGATAGGGGCTCTTAAGAAATTAAATAATCCCTTTTGTGGTGACGACGATATTCTCAGATTTGGTTTATGTAGAATGAGAAAATTGAAAAGGTTCATGTGAAGTATTAAAAAACTATTTAAATTCGCTGAGGAAACTAATTGGAAACATATTTTTTGTTCCTATTATTCATGCCCCATAATAGAAACAAGAAAAATGATTCTAATTTGTGTTTTTTTTTGTGTTTGATCCAATTTATTTTAAAAATGTGGTAAACGTCGAGGATGTTTTTTTTTAATACTCAAGGAAATTGTATGCTACGTTTCCATCGAATAATCTTTTCCAACATGCCAATCAGTCTGACCATTCATATATTTTTCCACTTATACGAGCTTACGCAAGTGAATTTTTTCTAGTAAATATGTACACCACTGGCATTTCCCTAGCTATCAACCGACCGTAGCCATAAGAGTTCGTGTGACCTTTGATGTAGCGTGAGTACACGACCCTTATCACGAGTATAGATGGGAGTAATATGATTCTATCGACATGACACGATGTCACGTGAAGAGTCATGGTGTGGAAGAAATTTGTCCACGATATTGATTGGCTATTTGAAAAAATATTTTCTCAATCGTTCCCAGTCTCGAAAATCGAATGAAACTTTGAATTCAATTAAAAAACCTTTTTTCATCGTCTGCAAAATGTCACTTTGAGGCGGTACTCTCGCCACAGTGACGTTCAAACGTCAAATTAATTAGACAATTCAATTTTCTTTTAACTTTCGGAAAAAAGGTCTCCTACGAAGTTTAGGGTTCGAAAAATCATCACTATTTTCATTTCGGATACGCAGAACTTTTACTTTTTATCGCTGTATTTCCGAACATCAATGAATAGACGATGAATTGTACAGAAATCAGTTAAAACGGATAAAAAATAGACATGCGTGCGTTTGATGAATGATGATCGGTTTAATTTCGACCCTTTGCGTTTCTCTTTCATCCTCTTGACTCCGTCGAGCCTAGACCATCATAAGACCAAGCAGACAAGCAGCCTGTTGCGTGACCCACACAATCGATATCTTTCTTTCTCTTTTCCCAACCATTCGTATCTTTTACGCCCTTTTGTCCTACACTGAAAAATAGGAACAAAATATTGCCGCAGTGATTCACAAACTCAGGCAAATTCAAACACACGAACACAAATTCGAACTCGTTGATGTGTAGCATGGAAAAATATTTCAATTCTGAGCAGCACAGAGTTTTCGCTTGTTCCGTCTAATTAATATCTTTATATTTGTATCTTATTTTTGACGCCTTTATATTCAATTTCTTTTCTCCTACGATCCACTTCTCTGCGATTGAAAAGGATTATCCAGAAAAGAGATTTGAGAGATAACCAGAAACAAGAAATGAAAGCAATTTTAACTTCAACGTAAGGTCAAGCCAGAAGTTTTTAGTGAGAGAGAGAAAAAGAAAGGATGGCGAATCCTGAGGGAGAAAGATGAAAACACCAAAACTTTTAATCTACACGATCTCTTAGATGTGGAACGTAACTTATTTACATTAAATAAATCACTGGCGGTAATGCTATTATTGTTGGTAGCATCGTTTATTCGATTCAGAGATTGAATTGCAATTCTTTGCCACGAATATATTTAATTGAAAAATCACCAGTAAAGTCAATAGTCCTAACAACCACAAACGAGTGATTCAGTTGCCCCTAAATAAGGAAACAAATTTTCAATTCTGTAAAATTAAAATTGACACGAAAACAGTTCGAATTTTACTCAATAACATGTTTTTTTTTCTTCTAAATTCCAAATTTATAATCTATCTGAAAAAAAAGTGAAGAAAAAAGAACCATCTCCCCTCGAAACATCAAAATGATACATTTATTTACCCATTGCAATGGATATATTCAACCATAAATTTAGCGACGTCAAATAATCCGTCGTATAACGTTTATTCTCATTATAATGCACTTGTATCACTAAAATGATATTAGATAAAGACACCGAAGGGTTATGTGTATTTAAACGTACTTATAAGATACGTTCAAAATGCAAACACACGTATATCCCTCGAATAAATATATATGTATATATATTTAGATACGTTCTTGCTTATGTATCTATGTACGTGAACGAATTTATAACTTAGCTCCTATCTAGCACGAACTTGTATCCCTGTAATATATGCTCCTGTGTTTCTCTGTACATAAATAGACGCATATAAGGTGAGCATACATATACGTTACGAGATAAGAGAGGGAGCACGTTGCACACCCGTCAAGGTGTATGTGCAATTTCGTTTACCTGTCATCGTGTGTACCTTTGATGGCAAAGTCCTTCAGATCTACTACCTATACTATGCTTTAATTAATAGCCTGTATTTAGGAGACTTATACATTATACTAAGGTTTTGCTACCTCACAATTTTCCCTAAAAGCTTATTTTTCTTCTATCCTCTAGTTTATTTATTTTTGATGTTTTTACAACGTTTGAGGCTGTCGTCTTTGTACAGTGAAGGATCGGTTTGGATGAGTCAACTAAATTCATTTTGTTATTGAAGTATTGTGTAATTGTGTTAGATTAGTTGAAATAATATGAACGAAGTTTAGGCTTGAAAATAGTCGCGAAAATATTTTGTTAATAATACTGGCTTTAGGTCATTTTTTTTAAACGATGGAACTGTTTCTATTAATTCAATCTTTCGTCGTTTGTTGTTTGTGGAATATTCTGGTGGGGAACATGGATATAATAGTAATTGAAACATTTCATTTGTTGGTGGAGCCGAATTTTGACCTTTTCAACAAAATCAGTTTTTCAATGTGATTGGCTCTAATTCCTTTGGATCAAATTACGAAAACTTTACTCATTCCACATCCAAGCTCACCCAAAAAAAAAAGGTCTGCTTCAATCTACTACTCTGAGAAAATAAATTTGTTGGGTCAACAAAATTTTCGTTCATTCTGCTCGTCCAACAAAGATTTGATTGTTCCGCAATCACTACAATAATATTCTTGTTGAATTTACAAATTTTATTTTCTTCAACTAAAAAGCTGTATTTGAATCAAATAAATAATGCTTCTCGAGTAATTTCGTTCGAGTACCCACGTTCAAGCCCCTCGCTCAAGGTATTTCCATTTCGCACTTTGATTAGATCCTAGTTGAATAAATTGGACATTTTTTTAGGTGCTCTTTCTCCGGTAATCTCTATTCAAACTTTCCTCATATTTTCAATAGTTATGAGTGATAAATAATACTCCTTTCGACATACTTAAGTTTTTCTAATATCGTGTCGATATTTTACTGATTTTTGATGTCACTCCTAAGAACAATATCATGGTATTAATTGAAAATTAAGTTAATTTCGATACAGAATTAGATTTTATTGTCATTTTTGTGTATTTTGAGAATCATTCAATCAATTTTTATCTGAATTCTTGTAAAGGTCAATCACTGGCGTTGCAATTTTTTTTTTCTGCAGTATTTTGATAATTTTTGTCTCAGTTGAAAGCTCTTTGGCACACAATTTCCGGCTTCTAAAAATCTTTTTCCTTGGTAAACTGTCGAGGTACCAGAAAAACTCGAATTTTTCGAGAATGAAATAGAGTTTTTGATCGAGGCGGATGTGAAGTAGAAAATTGTTTAGCAAGAACTTGGGCGATGTGTTCGCGTTGATGGCTTTTCCAGCATGGCGGCTCTATTGTTCATTATTTCATGGCGCACATTTGACATTCCTCACGACTCATTTCTCTCTCTCTCTCTCTCTCTCTCTCTCTCTTCCTCTTACCACATCTCCACTTCTGATGCGGTTTGAAACTGCGAGCATTTCAGAGCTCGGTAGCATTGAAGCTTGGTCGTATAACTTGAACGATACTATGGAGCAGAGATTGAATCGCACGGAACTTGCATGAAGCGTTGTTGCTGATGTCCTTTCTCTGCTTTTCTCTCTCCCTTCCTTCCATTTAGCTAATATTTACAGCCTCATCCTATCGACTACTGTTACGAACGTGCAAATGTGCCATTTATACTGGAATCGAATCGATTTCAACATCACGGTCGAGCGACAATCGCCCACACTCGTTGTTTAATTAATTAATTGTGCACCAAATGTTACACCCGTGATATTTGTGGTAAATCATTTGAATTGCACCCAGAGATAACGAGCTGGTAGACTTTAATTTCTAACATTTTCGGAGCTCCCTAAATCAATTGACATTATATTTGAACAATATTATCAAATAAATTAGTCATCTAAAAGGTTGCTATCGATTATAATTAGCTCGACAAAATATTTCTCGGTTAATTAACATTTCATTGATAAATATTCAGCAGTTTAATCGTCAGTGGAATCATTAAATACACCAGGAATTTCGAAATCTTGGCTGACGTTTCAATCGACATTGCTTTTAAAACCACTAAACTTTTCAATGGCAATAATTCTTCAAGCAAAGTCACCTCCCCATCAATTATACAGTACTTTACCATCCTACGAAATCTCTCGCCTCTCCGATAGAAAATAGTAGTGATCGGTTTCAGATAAAAAAAAGAAATTTTTCGATAACCGATATCACGGAATAATGAAAACTCTCACTCGCTATGTATGTGGTCTTCTGCTTCTTTTTTTTTTTTGTTTGTTTGTTAAAAAGGGTATATAAACTAAAGCTCGATTCGTTATTTCGGTGGCTGACGTCATTTTGGTCGTTCCCGATTGGAACTTTGAACCGAGGGCGCGGGGGAAGGGAAAAACTCCGGATTGAATCGGACTTTGGATCAGACAGTTCGGGAGTATTTACAGCCACAGTGAGACCGTTCGCGGTGAGATCGCTCCTCCGACGCTATCGTGGCTCACTCGTAAAACTACAAACCAATTAGCTCGAGCGATTCGTATCGATCGAACTCATATCCTCTCCCTCTCTCTCTCTCTCTCTCTCTCTCTCTTCTCTCTTTCCGTTTCTCTAGTAAAAGACGTGAAATTTCGTACAGGTCACGTGATAAAAGCAATGAGAAATGATCGAAGCGAGAAAAAAAGGAATTGTTTAGTATCAAATAATAATTTTTGATTAATAAATCAATCGCGAAAAAAAAACAACACGAATGCTCCAAGAATGCGGATTTATTCTGAAAAAATAGACAAAAAAAAATTCTCAAGCAGTTAGTTGACGAAAATAGAATTAACTGATTTCGTGAACATCGTTCTTTTCGTAGTGTCGAAAATAGTAAATTGTCGAGTCGATTTATCACTCGGGTCCTTGTATCTGGGATAGTTTTTCCAGCAGGCAGCTTCATGGACGTGAGATTTCTCTCGAGATACAGTAGATATTTCGTGCAGAACAGCATCCTCCAAAGCCAATCGAAGGGGAAAGATGTTACATGGGTTTTTTTTTTCTTCAAAACGGCGTATCGAACGCTTGAACCGATAAAGTTTTGCGACTTGGAGAAAAATGCACATGTATAATTTACACGCTACTGTGTTGGGTTTGTCAGCAGGGCAGAAATGTCCCACGAGGTGGCTTTTCCCGTAACCTGTAGGAGCAGAATGAAAGCTGCCAGCAGGTGGCAGGTTCACCACGCATATCGATTTCTTACGAATTCAGCCGGGTTTGTGCTTCGCAAAACCATGTATGTGTATATATTTTCCATAGGGTTACTCTCGTATCTGTACGTATTCCTTTCAGAACGTGACCGTCGAGGCAATTTGCATGAAAAAATACCAAAAAAATCATTGACCTCACGTCAATAGTTTGAAAAAAAGTCTCAGATTTTGTTTTGCTAACGAAAATCATACATGACAAGAGAAAAACAAAAGACTATTGCGGAAGTGATATTTCGATAGGGTTGAAAAGCGTTTGAAAAATCTCTCGGTTTTCATATCTTTGGACTGACGAGTGATCCAAAGGCTCCAAAGAGTATCTAAAGAGTCTAAGCTCCGAATAGAACAGCTAGGAACTGGCTCAAGCACAAGAGAACGACTAGTATTAATCAAAAGTGATTAAAGACATGACTCGATGAGACCATGTCTACCAGGAGCATCGTGTTTCTTAACATTTTCTTTAACTCAGTAGATCGTTGGACTGACAATGATTTATGATGAAAGTGAGTGTACGGAATAAGTTTTGATGCAAGTATAGCTGCGGGAGGCTCTGAACTGTATTCAAATTAATCGATAGTCAGGTAAACGTGTATGGTCTGGTGATGATCGTTGCACTTCTCTTAACAGATGTAGGTGTGACGTTTGTGGACATATAGGCAAAGATATATAAATCCACAGGGTGTCCCATGTCCATATTGATTTTCGAGTATTTCCTAAAACTCGTCGTTGTTTGCAGATAATCATTCTCATATAAGTTTTGGAACGTACAGCAGGTTTGGATGTAACGCTAAAAAAAAAAAAAGTATTGGCTTTTATTGAAAACATAGTTTCATGGCTCGTCTTGATGAGGATTCGTCTGGAATGATTGTAATGGAACACCCCGTGTATTAGTTATGGGACAACGTAGCCAAATGGTTGGTTAATTGGACCCTACGAGACCTGCCACAAGCAACGTTGGAGCGAAAGCTTTGTGCTCACTTTGCCTGATACCATTCACATGGCCACATGAATTCCCGATCGCAGGCTCTCTCTACCTCCAGATACTTTTCCCATTAACGATAACTCCCTATTCTCTGCCACGTCAAGTTTTTATATTGTGACGTTTTTTCTTGTTGTTTTGTTTATTTTTTCATATTTTCATACGATCAAGTAATGGATAACGTTTTGGCCTGACGTTGAGTTGAAGTTCAAAAACAATTGGATTTATTGTCGTGAAACAGAAAGTCGTTTTCATTTATTTTGATATCTCATTTTTTTTTTTTCAAGGAATGCAAGAGTTTCAAAAGTAACGAATAAAAGACGTTCGAGCTCTGTACAAAGTTTTGAGAAAGTAGTTACGACGGGTTTGACAAACTATCGAATTAATTCAACGAACGTAAGAACAACTTTAGGTTGTTATATAAGTTGTATACGAGAATGTGAGAAATAATACATCGTTATGGAATTAGGATTGAATGCAAGAAGTTTTACTGCTGTTACTAGGCAAATTACAGCTGAATTTGCAAGGAGAGGGAAGGCTCAAACTCCATAACTTTTGCGTTTGCTTTTCATGATTCCATAAGTGCTTGACATACACGAGCCGATCATATAATTAGATCCGAGGAACTATTCATGCCAGAGTAGCTGAGCATTTCAAAGGTTATGTTCATCATTCATGAGAAACGCGAGATCTACGAAGTGTTATAACTACTCGATTCCATGCAGAGTTCGGTCGAAAATTTACTTTATTCATTGTTATAAATATACCTCAATCGAAGTTCATGCAGTTTATTTCCGTTTCTAATAAGAAAATTTTCACGATGTTTATTTATTGATTAATTATGTTTATTGTTACGGTATGACCTTTTCAACTTTTTCGAGCTCATTCAATTGCAGTCAACCCACTTTTTACTCCTCTGTACTCTTCCTGTTCTTTTGAGATCTTCCAAAGTCTTGGCCACACCTTAAAAGCTCCGGGAAACTGTCGAAAACCAGGTCGACAAATGTGGCCATTTTTTTTTACTGGGCTTTAGTTTGTTATCGTCATCAGCAACTTAGAAAAACTGCCTCCCGGTCAGCGGTTGATACGCAAGCCGGTACTTGGCTTAGCGGTCACCCAACCGAGTATTGAATTCACCCAAAGCTCGTCAGAGCTAACCCAAACAAACCCGAAGGTGCACCCATCGTTGTCAGGATTACTTTCTTTTATAATTGCATCATTTGTGAGTACAAGCAAATGACTTACATACAAAAACATAACTTTGCGGCTCCTCGGACCACGTTATTCAAATGTTGATCCACCAAACGTAGAATTGTCATAGGAGCAATTGCAGAGTTGAATTTTTCAATGATGAAAACTCGGAGGATGATTGGGTGGTCGTTGAATTTATCGCCACATCGGACGATCGATTTGCAGCGTTAAACGTGAAAATATATTATTCGCAGTTCGTTGCAAAGGTTGAGCTTTCCTCGTCTGGTGACGCAAACAATGACCTGCATATTCACCACGACGGTTATTTCCGTTGTTAACCTCATTTACCATTACGGCCAAGAAAAAATTCCAGATCTATTTCCCGATCGGTCCTCAAGTCCGCCCGAAGGGCTAACTTGCAAAACGTTCTCATGATACAATATTTTCTATATTGTTTACAGATATTTGGATCGAGTAATCAAATTCTCATTAATTTATATTTCAATCTGGTTCTACGTTTGCTAAAAGGTGACGCAATTAGCGCTCAGGTGTCCCTCTATTTTTATACCAACCTATGGATTATTTCGTTCTTTCAATCGCTGTGTAAACTATTTTTGAACTGGTTACGAGATTCTGGAGCTTCGATTTACGGAATTAGAGAATTCGTAGATTTTAACAACTCTTCACGTTTTACAATGGACTCAAAAAAATGGTCTATTCTTCTTGAGCTTTTGAACAGTAGATTAGAAATGGAAACTTTCTTGGACTCAATAGACGAGAATATTCGCTTCATTTATTATGAATCATTCAGATCTGTACGAAAGACTGCCACGTAGCTTTGGCGAACTGAAGTTAAAGGAAAAAATGTTATTTCTGTAGCGCGGATGAGAAAAAAGCCCGAGGCGGTAAATTTGTCGTTATGTCAGTACACGAAGATCCATCAGAGCGTCAAATTTGAATAGCGCTGAAATTTGAATTGGGATATGTGGCATTCCCAAGAGCCAATGGTGGATCGAAAATTGAGACTTTATTAGTCGTAACTCTTTTCCCTTTTTTTCTTCATCGGTTCCATCAATTCACGTTACAGATTATGTATATTGGATTTTTGCAAACGCGCCTCGCGTGCTCTCAGGTTGAAAATGACGAAATTATAACGAAAAAAAAAATCCGCCAAAAATTGATTAAATTTTTTGAATCTACTGTGACGAACCAATATTGTAAATAATTTTTATATAAATCTGTTGGTGGTGAAAAATAGAATTTGAATGTGAAATTTCTATTCCTTTCAATAAAAAAAATCCTTTTTAACGTTCCGAAGGCTCTTTTTTAAGAGATTTTGGCAAATAAAAAGTCCGTGCGCGATCGTCGTGTGGATTTCGTGATCGCAGTAATTAAAACACTCGTAGTAATCAAATTTGCAACAATTTCGATGATTGGTCGTTTTTAGCGTAATTTGGGAAGTCAAAACATCATTTTTCAAATTTTCGTTCGAGTGAGAACAAAAGTAGGTGCGGATCGCTGAGGAATTTCACGTACGAAAAATGATTGGTACATCCGTCGCGGATTCACACTAGCGTATGTTTACAATATATGCAACGTGTGGGCGTTTTCGAGTTGCATTCGTGCAGGAAGAAAACGATATCAACTCGCATCCAAATCGAGCATATATTTCGAGCCTTTTTCTCTCCTTCTCCTGCCCTCGAAGCAAGCTTTGAATATAAAAATAGCTCGTCCCGCACGTAAAGTTCACCGTGGTGGATATTCGTCTGACGTAGGACATGGATCGATCGAGAAAAATTTGGCACAGGCAGACATTGAAGACGAATGGATCAGTGCGGTAAATAATTAAGTCGAGTATAACTACTTCGTTACGGAGAATTACGTATGTGATAACGTATTGAAGAAACGAGTCCAAAAAATTGATACAAAAACTTATTTTTAAAAGCCATAATACAATTATTCCCGCTTCCGTCTTTATTCTGAACGTATCTACAATGAGAAATGGAATTTCTTATCACCATTCGCATTGATCAATAAAGTATTTCCAACCTAGTGGAATTGCGACCAAAACGAAGTCCATCAAAGTCATTAAGGGCCCGGAAACTCAGTCTAATTTTGTCCACTTTTAATGAGAGGAAAAATATCTTTCAAGACTTTCAGTGTCCGTACTTCAAATGATGGCAGAAAAGTGACATTTCGTCATGAAAAAAAATGTATCTCAATTTTCAACTGCACTAGTTCGTACGTATGGCAACAGTGTCCTTAACAGAACATCAAATTGAGTAAATGCTTAATCTGAATAATCGGTTTTAAAATCAAATGCATGATTCAATCGAGCGCATTGATCAAAATAGATACAATGAAATTGTCTATGGGGACGAAGACAGGAAAATTTGTTCTCATTATAGATCGCGGCTCTAAAGAGATTGAAGCTAAAGGCGGTGACTTCTGGGTACAATCGTCGTAAATGAAGATCCCTCACAGTGTCTCAATGTGACAGTGACAGTATGTTTGTATTTTGATACGTTTATGTGTCAGCATGGACTACCATGGCCCGCGTATTTATGTTTGTCAGTGTGTGTGTACTGGTGGCGTAAAATTGTCGGCGGAAACGGCTCGTTACATGCTTAAACGAGGCAACCAATCGTTACTCACCCGGTTCACGATCATTGCGCGCTCTCGCCTATCAACAAAATTCTACGAGACAGTTTGGTGTTCCAGACTCCGAGCGATAGAAATAGATGACTTGCTTTATTCTTACGCTTTGCATTGTTCCTTCCATTCTTATGAAACATTCACAACTCTTCGTTGACACATTTTAATTCGGCTATTTCATGGCCACACTGGGTCAATTAGACCCGGAAGATACTTCTTCCGTTTGTCATCAGCAGGCGTTCGTCATATTTTAATTGAAAATTTAATGATAAAAATACAGAAAAGAAACCGGATAAAATAAACTTCTTTTAAACACGTTTGGATTCGGGGACTTTGCGCTGATTTTTCCGTAATCGTTGAAAAAATCACGAACGAAAAGTCGACAGTTCGATTAGATTTTTAGAACAAACAAATTTCAATAATCTTCTTTCAAACGATGATACAAAAGCTTCGGAATGACGTCACGACGTGAACTAACAAAGAAAAATGTGAAATCAAAACAAGAAGCACATGCGAAAGGTGAAAAGCTACAAAAAAAAGAGAAAAAAAAGCACAACACCGGAAGTAAAGAAAAATATCTTGATTTATGGGTCGACGTCCCGTAGGCATTCGCAGCAACGTGGACACTCTTTGCTTCGGTGCGGCTGCTGTACACATACGACCACAAACTTATGATCTATATATATATATGTATATATTTTCGTATGTATACACAGCACTTACCGTCTTCATCCCTCGTTCAAGCTTTTGCCAAGCCCGGTTCGTGCCATCCCTTCTCCAGGGGTGGTTCAACCTCTAACGTCAATTTCCAACCCTTCCTGCGACCCACACACTTCGACCGACCCCACTAATCATCGGAAAGTTTGGAGGGAAGAATAGCCTGTTTTGCGGATCGATGAGCGGTAGCCGCTCGAAAGAGCAGAGGAAGAAGAATAAGACGAAGAAAAAAAAATGAGAAAGAAGAGCAGAAGAGAGAATCGTTCCCGCGCGATTTTCTTCAGTGACATAAATCACGATGGGCGCTGAAGCGAATGGTGTGAGGCCATTGGAGGCTTCTCTATACTCGGTCACCCAACGTTTCTTTCTGTAAAGCTCAATGTGCCGTAAAGAATCCGCAGAATCGAAGGTGTGCTTCTATACATACATCAACTTCTGTATATAATTGTATAGAAAGACTCCACCGCGGTTTATACGTACATTGACGAATACACACTCAGCTACACATACAGTACAAAAGAGAGACGAGAGACTCTTCGAACTCTTGAATTTTAAATCGTCGTTACACTCCACGGACACCTACGCGGTGAAAAGTTTTGCTGTGCGGAGTTCGTGCCTTTTGGTCCGTGAAATGTTCGTCTCCGGAAGATGAAAGGAGTAGTAAAAAATCGTGGGAATATCGATTGTCTGATGAATTGGATGGATTCACAAAAAGTTATTTGAATCAACGAAAAATCGAGGAATCTTATCATTTCTTTCGGAAAAGACAATGATTTTCAATGATTTCGTCTCAACAATGTTACGATTTTATGAAAAGACATCAAGGAATTTGTCCAGTGACAACCCTCGTGAACGAAGATTCAAAACGTGTCTTTGGTCTTCCATAAAATCAAACAAAAAATTAGATAAAATGAAATGAAAAGTTTCACAGACGACAGCATAAAAATTTGGCGCCCCATCCGATAGAAATGGACGAAATTTCATTCGACAATGTTTCACACACTGTAAGAAAACATTGTGCAAATTCACACTAAACATAGAGAAGATGACGAGGATGGCGAGAAGGAGGACAACTGTAAGCGCAAAGCTTTTTTATATGCCGATCACGTAACGCTCGCTCGCGCAGTTAATAACATCGCAGGGGTTGTTCTCTATCCTCTTCAGCCTTTCTCTCTCTCTCTCTCTCTCTCTCTCTCTCTCTCCTCTGTCTCTACCTTTCTCTTTCTTTCGTCTTTTCCCTTTGAATGTTCTTCCTTCCTTCCGGGATTCCTCCCTGGACCAAAACTCTATTTTGCATACCTCCGGACTACCCTACGACGTTCCTCACCGAGTTTATATCACCTCGCCTACCCCAATCGAAATCTCCACCCACTCCCTTTCCTCCTTTTCGTCCTTTCTCTATTCTCGCACTATTCCATTCGGTATAGAATACGAAGTTGAATGTAGAGTAAAACAAACAAACTGGAAGACTATACGTTGCGATTTAAAGCTCTGCAGAGAAAACGAAATTAGATGGTTTTCTGTTCGGAAAATTTGATTTTTCTCCGAAGTTTCCATTGCACTGTGAAAATACATGTGGATTGCTAGTATTTTTGCCAGGAATTCATTATAATGGGAGAATAATACGCAGGCATATTCCGTGTTAATGTTTTATCGGATTTTGGAGGGGAAAAAAAAACTGGAATATTATATCTGGACGGAAAACAAGAAAAACCTCGAGATATTCGATGGTGCAACGAATTTTTTGTGCCCTCTGGAAATTTACAATATGAACGTGTTTGTGGGCAAGCCCCAGGGGAAAAAAATGGTGTAAAACCACGAAAAGTGAGTTTGCAACCGCAGAAAATGAGGGAAACGAAACACGGGAGATCATGTGAATGCATGTGTTCAGATACGAGTCACGAGTTCGATGTTAGTACGCGAGTATGACCTTTGCGGTCGACTCGTATTCGCGGTCACCGGAGCCCGATGGTAGAGAATCAGTATTTTATTCCCATTGGAGATTACTCCACCTAGAATCGTGGAGGCTTCAATTTTTCACCATCGCTCACATATACCAAAGTTATTACCGTCGATTCGTATTTAGTTCAACGAGAAACTTGATACAAACTTGGAGGTAGTTTGTCCTTTTTCCGCTGCATACCCTCTGCACCCCTTCCCTGTAATCTTTCGATTTACTTTTCGCAATAAGGACCTCAAACATTTTCAGTCTCATCTTCGTGATGGTGAAATTCTTTTTTTTTATAAAAATTATTCAACAGGATCACTCGGACAGTCAGTTACTTGGTAGGGTAATTTTGTTTGCAGTTTCCTCACGCCTTAAACCGCTAAAATTTCGAGGGTTCTGAATAAATGAGGGATACGATGAAAATGAATGCTCCTCCACTTACTCTTCACGAGGAATTGCATTTAGATTGAAAATTGTATGCAAATACTGAGGGGAAAACGATTCGTCCGGTGGATAAGGGCTCGGCTTCGGATGCCATGGTTTCTCGAGTTCAAATCCCGGCCTAGGAACGATAAAAATTTCAATTTTCTTCCAAGTCTTTATACCTAATTCGGCTGATTTGGACTCGATCTTCCAGCAATTCATGCCCGAAACACTTCATTGTGATGCATGTGCGATCGATGCATAGCTCGGGATTTCTCCCGTGGACGGTCCTCATCGCGGAGACGTGACAATTTGGCCGTAGCTGTGGCCTCATTGAATCACAGCCGAGGAGGACGAGGTCCAAACTTAAGTCGACGGATTAGTCACTGAACTTCTGTTCGATTTTTCGAAATGAAAGTTTGTTGACGACTTGGTTCGACCGATTACAAAAAGGCTCTGTTGTCCCAAGCAGGACGGTGGCAAAAATGGGCTGACGGAGGCTTTTTCTCGTAGGCTTTGGTGAACCTGGTTCGAGGGGGTTCGCATTATCTTCTGAGGAGATTAGGTTTTCTGCAGTTTCCTTCCGCCCGCTGTAAATGTGTTACAGAGTCGAGGATAAGTTGGCTAAAGTTGCATAGAGGGCGAAAAGTTGAAAAAGGGGTGAGATGTTAAAAAGGGATGAACGCTGAGAACTAAAAAGAAAAAGTATGGAAATGCTGAAACAAAATTTCACCAAAGTGGAGAACCAGGGAAGAAGAATCTTCATTCTGTGTGTCTTCTTGGCGAAGTACCAAAAATGGTTATTTTCTTGAAAATTCAAAAACAACATCGAAGTATGGGCTTTCGGAGCAGACGGTCGGACCGAATTTAGTTCAGTGAAGTTAGGAACTACTTCGAGGAGCAATTACAATGACTTTCAAACGAAATAATCGCATTGAGAAATTGCATTTATCTTCAAATCTGGAGAGCTTTAGAACGAAAAGTTTGAAAAAGGAAAAACGCAATTGGATTCAAAGTATTATCGAATTCGTGGCTACTGGCTGGTTACAAGAAGTAAAAGATTACTTCGGCCGCAGAGACGAGAAGAACTTCGTCACCTTGTATACGCGAAGCCGCGGAAATAAGTTTTCAAACTTATAAAACAATTTCGAAATGCATTTGAAACATTTCTCAGACATGGAATAAACACCAATTGCCGTTGAAAGTCTGAAGTATGGATTGGCCAGAAGTGAGGCGAACATGAATAATCCAGACGTAACAATCTCGAGATTATCTTAAAGGATATGAAGGTGATCAATGCTGACCTTGAAACTTGTCAAGAACAAGGTAGAGTCTAGTGATTCGAAAGTATCAAACATTCACAGAGGCATCAAAGTTTTCTTCATTAATGGCGGCAACGTCCATGAGGATTGGATGAAAAAAAAGCGTTTAGTTGGTTAAATATTGAAACGATAATACCGTTGCTCAGATAATGTGTCGGCGTTCCACACAAAACCTTTAATGTCGATACACAATATATGTGTGCGAATAAGTGAACGTGTCTCGTGTCTATGTGTGTGTCTCTCTCTGTGTGTATGAATAATAAGCATAGTTGGTGGAATATCGTGGATGATGTATGTACGTGCGTGCCGGTACGCGGTAGTGGGTGAGGATAATCCGTGGAGGCGTGTGCGCCGCGCCACTGTCGCGACGCCGACGCCGGGAACTCGACAGACTACAGTACCTGAGACCTTCACAGCCCTCGTCTAGCTCTGCTTTAGTTCAGTTCACGTTCAGTCGACCCCGTGCATCGCGGCATGTCAGCCGCCGCGCGATTATCCACGATCGTCATTCTCGTGATATCGAATGTGTGTCGTCCGTTCGTTCGCTATTCACTATTGGAAATTATAAGATTCCTAAAATGACATCGAGCAGAGTTTTCGAGAGTTCGATTTGAAATGACATGCCTTTGAGGAAATATTTTCCAATAAAATTGCAGATAATTCATTCGATTGAAAAGTTATAAATCCAAGTGTGTGGTAAAAAAACAAAAACTATTTGAAAAAATATCTTCTTGGCTCCAGAAGAACTATTACTTCTGAAGCAGCTTTCATAGTTTTTATTTTCGAACTTTCTCTCGTCGTCGTCGTCTATTTTGGTGAAATTCCTTTGTCGTTACGATCCAGTCAGCCTTTTTTTCGTTCGTCTGATCTTCCCCTGTGCGTGAGTGTTACAAACGTCAGCGAAGAGAAAAAAAAGTTTGAATCTTTTCCGGTTCTGCTTGTTTTTCACCCTGTCAAGTGCGCGTTTGTGAGCGTTTCTAAGGGTGCACAACGCGAAGGGAGAAATTGTTTTGTACACGCGATGAGAGAAAAAACACCTGTGGAAACACCAGTGACCTTGGTAAAAGAGCTTGACTGCTAGTGACAGAAAGACCGTCAAAGTGTCTGCTGAAAGGAGATTTTTCACATTGAAGCAAAGACATCTGTTCTGAAAGACTTTGTCGCGTCATAGGCAGACTACGGGTTAAAAGGACAATGTTGCTAGAGCGATAGGAGCATTTGGGAACGTTCAATTCAAGTAGGACCGAAGCTTTTGTGTTGGTCTGTATTGACATTCGAATCCGGAGACCGGTTGAATAACTTGTTGAATCGCCGGCTTCCTGAATCAGTAAGCTTCGTCGTCCCTCGTGGGTGCACAATCGTTCTCCGAGTTTCCCTTCACCAAATCATTTATGAGAAGAATAAAAAATTCACAGGCTTATCATTGACAGCTTCAAATTCGATGAGGACGTCCATTGGAAAGACGATCGATTAAATATCAGGCAAACACGTTCCAAAATATTTCGTGGTTGTCTGACTTTTAATGCTCGATCAGTAATTCTTCGGCAGACTCCGGACAGGTGAAACTTTTCGAGGTAAAAACGTCGAGCGAAGAAAGAGGGAAAGACTTTGCAAGTCCAGAGAAAAGTTTGTCCGGAAACTCCGTGGTATCGGGTCCCACAAATGGACTCGTCGAAGAGTGTGAAGAGCTCTCATTGATCCTTTCAAGAATTTCGTCCCTGATATCTTAACTTCCCTGCCCTAAAAGTGTGGAAACAAGCCTAAAGCTTCGTGTGTAGTGGAAAAAAGAAGAAAACGACTTTAGTGGCCCTGCTGAAAGACTTGAAGCTTCAATATAGCATCATGATGAGTGCAAAATTGGCGCTGATTCTGCTGGTGAGCGTGGTGAGTTGGGCTAATGCGGGGAGTCGAGTGACCCGAAGTGATCCCCTCGAAGTGGAGACAACTTCCGGATTGGTAAGGGGCTTTTCAAGCACCGTACTTGATCATGAAGTTCACGTGTTTTACGGCATACCATTTGCAAAGCCACCGATAGGACCATTGAGATTTCGCAAGCCATTGCCGATCGAGCGGTGGCACGGTGTTTTGAATGCGACGAAATTGCCGAACAGTTGTTGGCAAGAGCGCTACGAGTATTTTCCCGGTTTCGAGGGTGAAGAGATGTGGAATCCAAATACAAATATTTCGGAGGACTGTCTCTATCTGAACATATGGGTACCGCAGAAGTTAAGGCTTAGACACAAGGGCAGCGAACCACCGGCTTCCGAGAAGACTGGATTACCGATTTTGGTTTGGATTTACGGAGGAGGCTACATGACCGGAACAGCAACCCTCGATGTTTATGACGGTGACTTGATGGCAGCGTCGAGCAATGTTATCATAGCCTCGATGCAGTATCGGGTCGGTGCGTTTGGTTTTCTGTACCTGAACAAACATTTCGGCAACAGTGAGGAGGCACCGGGCAACATGGGCCTTTGGGATCAAGCGTTGGCGCTACGATGGCTTCGCGACAATGCCGCTGCGTTCGGTGGCGATCCTGACGCTATCACGATATTTGGTGAATCAGCCGGCGGTGGCTCCGTCTCGGTTCATCTAATTTCACCCGTCACCAAAGGCCTCGTAAAACGTGGAATACTTCAAAGTGGTACTTTTAACGCACCTTGGAGCTATATGACCGGTGAAAGAGCCCATGAAGTCGGTCGCGTTCTTGTCGACGATTGCGGTTGCAATTCAACAATGTTGAGTGAAAATCCTGCCAGGGTTATGGCTTGTATGCGATCCGTTGATCCAAAAACCATTTCGGTACAACAGTGGAACAGTTATTCCGGTATTCTTGGTTCACCATCAGCCCCAACTATTGACGGGGTTTTTTTGCCTAAACATCCGTTGGATATGCTCAAGGAAGGTGACTTCACGGATACCGAGATACTCATTGGTAACAACAGGAACGAGGGTGAGTTTTTATTGTCAATCATCGACCGGGTTTATCACTTTGACCGCAAAATGTTCTGGAATTAACGAGAGCGGTTAGGCATTTTTTCTTCGTAGTCTAGGCGCAGGAGGGAATAATCATACGATTCACTTCGGTGATAGTCCACTGAAAGGTTCACGTTGAAAAAAAAACATTAGTGTCTCCGTTTTGATTCTTCAAAAGCAAAGCTTTGATCCTCTATTGGTCTATTTACCGGACGCTTTTTAAAGCATACAATAAGGACATAAATATGTTAGTGTTTTTTGTTTAACAATTCGGTGGTTACTGGAGAATCACATCTGCCAATTCTGGTAATTGTGCGGTGAATAAATCAATTAATAATGTCATGGATTGAAATATGTATACCAGCCCATGAGAGTCAAACCTTAAGCCCGGATTACTGTGACCTTGAACTCTCTACCAGCGTTGATCTCTGATATTTCGAGAGGTGCGATGGTTCGGGCCAATATAGACGTAACTAAACGATAGTCGCGCTCGCGCGACGATGATATATATAGCTGTATGTTTATACGAACAGCAGAAACCCGGGTGGAAACGTGGTGAACGTCGAAAGACGGTTATATAGTTGAGTGGATGGATCCGCAATATGCCGTGGGCCATTAGTTTCCACGATGCTCCATTAAAATTAGCTCTCGCGTTGGAAATTAATTCCATGCGTTAGCACGAGAAGCTCGTGGGCGTTCGAACTTATGAATATTTTATGGTGTCACGTGTACTTTGTTTTGCCAACTTTTTTTTTCTCTCCTTTCCAATGTCATGTTAGTCTTAATTCCTGCTAATTGACTCACATTTCTCGGGACAGCTATTGCAATTGGAGATTCTCTTTGGGTGTGGGTTTACTCCCATTATTCAGAAAGCTCTCTCCGTTGCGTGGAATTCTCTTCGCAGTCCTGATGCATAGATATGACGAACATTGTTGTGTACATGAGAATTTCAAAGCAACGTAAACAACTGTCTTGGAAAAATCAACCACCTTCTCGCTTCGTTTCTGTTTCCTGCTGCATTATTTGAGACCGCATACACTTTTGTTCCATCTTCTTCTTCTTCTTCTTCTTCTTTGCCTTCTCTCCTCCATTCTGCTGTGTACACAATAGAGGCACTGCCTTATGTATGCCTTGGGGCAAAGCTTGTTTCGGTTTAACTTGAGCTTACAAACAAGGGTTTCATGACAAAATAACATCCACGCATACACATATTTACGCATACTAGCAGGTTCGGGGAATGCATCAATAACAAGACTATCCAGGGACGGACAGGTTTGCGCACCGCAAAAGGCCACCATCGAGTGAAGAGCTTTCCCATCGTGCCTCGGGCCAATGCGCGGCATAACAACACCCGTGTTGGCTCGTACGATTCCCGCGCCATACCTACACTTTCCTACCTCTTTACGGTAAAGCTTATGCACCTGGGAAATCCAATCCGTCGTTACTATACATTTACAGAAGTTAACGAAAGAGAGTGAAATTCCATGTGCTGGTGGCTAAATAAAATTCCATAAAGCAAAAAGGCCCTGGTATTGTTTTCCTACCACGAAATTTCCATTTTCACTATTGTTTTAACAAACAATATTTTTTCCTTGATGCCTCGAGTAGAAAGGCTTTGTTGTTTGGAATAAAACAAACATTCCCTCCAACTGTTGAACAGTTTGCCGGTAAAAAATGTTGTGCGTTGATTGAATTTCCATTCTGACGAGTCTGAATGGAATCCAGTTACAGTCGGAATTCAACGTTGTGATCCACGTGCCTAATTACATGAAATACTTGCACGTACAAATAGCGTTGCGTGACCACCAAAAATACGTAGTTATTTACGATCATCACGCCAAATGTGAATAAGTTGTCCGTTCGTAATATTCGATAAAATCAGAAATACGTATATTTTCGGATTGTGTATTCATACATCTGGTAAAAGTTATTGAATATTTAGTCGAAAAAAGAAAAAAAAACGAAACGAAAACCCTAATTATTCAGTATTCATAGAACAAACATAAATCCTGCTCATTCTTGGCTCTTTATTTTTGTTTTTTGTTATAGTCATCGACTGTGTTTGTTATTAAGTTGCATGTGATAGATCGTTCTACTCATGAAAATGAGTAATAATTTACAGAAACCCTAAATTCACATGATTTTATTGAATTCGTCACTAAAATGGGCAGAGATCCATTTCTTCCGATCTTCATTGATAGGCTCATTAATTATTTGTAAGATAGAATCCTGGCACGAGATCAACGCCGCGACTGGTGGACGGGTCAAGCATGCTCGTATTAAACTTTCGTTTGAATTTACATAACGGAGTAGAATATATCGATCACGGGGTCTCCTCGTTTTTAAGCAATTAGCCGTGTCGCGTGCCACTAAATTTCTGTTTTGCCTACGATTCGTGCCAGTCTCATGTTAATCGTTCGTTCAACAATGAATTGTCGTACGACTGCGTAATACATAATAGAACGAGCAATCAACGTTGAACACATATACTTTACAGTGCGCTGTGCGTAGTCCTTTTTCCTCGGACATTTAGTTGACCCATAGATTTGAGAATAACGTAATTGGGTTGACCCTGGATGGCGTAAAAGCCGCAAGATAAACGTCTCGTGTATGTCAACCATAATTACACATTGTCGACGTAGTTCTAACTCGGATGAAACATGCCCCCGACGCCCGTGATAACTAACGCAGTAGGATAACGTTGTTTGGAGACCAACGAGGCTTTCCCTCATTTCGTGGCTTTGCTCGTAAGCGATTTTTTTAAAATTATTATCATTTCCGAGATTGTTTATAAGACGGGTGAAATAAGAATTGAGAAGAAAACTGGTCCAGGAATAAAAACATCGATCGCCAGCTACGAACGAAGTTTTATGTACCAACGTAAAGAAAGAAGAGAATTGTCAATTTAAGGGACTCACACCCTTCTTGCCAATTCTGGTAATCTTCACTCTTCACGATCGATCCTCCTTCTCTCAACTTCACCCCCCCCCCCACCCCTTAATCCTCCGATCTGTTTTTTTTTCTCGTACTCCCTTGCTTTCTTTCTCTTTTTAACATTCAATCACTCGGCAAAACGACAAGCTTTTCTAGCGCACTTGAGAGATCGAACGGCAAGAGTTTCTCACATCTTCCGGTTGCCTCTTGGCTCAACTTCCCCACTCTACGCTCTGCCCACTAGTACACTTCCCTTTTCTATCTCATCCTCTCTCTATACCTCTCTTTCTCTCGCCCCCCCCCCTCTCTCTCTCTCTCTTTCTCTATTTCGCTCTCTGTGTTTTCTCTATTTGCAGAATTTCTATTTCCTGCAGAATTCCGACTTGGATATATGAATATTCTGTTGAGAACGGAACATTTCCGCTGCATATACGCTAACCACCGTTTCTGTGGATATAGATACAGACGCAGAGCTTTTTCTGCTTCTCTTTTCTCATTCGTTGTATACGCTGTGAATTTCTTGAATTTGTGGCATATCGATTAGACCGTGTTAACGTCAAAACCACCAAACCATCAACGACAATGTCGAACAAATATAGTCTCGTTTTTTTCTTTGACAATTCGATCAACAATTAAATAACTTCTGAGCTTGTTAGTAGGATGCAGAAATTTATCTTTGGTTTCTGTTTTTCTTGGTTGGATCGAAGGATTATGCTCAATGAGAAATTCTTGTGAAACACGAATGTCAGTCTTAACTGCGTTGTCGAAGCATTTGAAACTATATACATATATTATGTGTATGTCGAAGACGTTCTGCTTAACCTCGGCGTGTAGTATGAGCTTCTCGCCAAGCAGATAAAGTGAACGGGAGCTAGGGGCTTGGCAGGTGGATGGGGAATCGTAGAGTGCATTCCACGGAAGCAATTACGTACTTCGGGCGCTAGTTCACGTTTCGATTGGCTTTACTCTATCTCCCTCCCTCTCTCTCTCTCTTTCTCTCTCTCTCTCTCTCTTCTCGATCGGCATCCCCGATGGAATGGAAAATTTCAGATCGCATTCCAGTTCTCTACCCTCATTCCTCTATTCCATGCTTTGCGATCCATACCCTGTTGCCACGCGCCATATCAACCAACTTTTTATTGCCATCGTAATTAACCCTGTTTCATGCACTTTGATCGTCGCCAATCTTTTCTCATATTTCTTCATTTTCTTTCGATATTTTTTTTATTTGTGTTGCAATATATATCCAAATATGCGCGGTTAGATTTAGCTTCATTTTAGTTCAACAAGGAACAGGGACAATTCATTGGAGTCTACATTTATTCAACAATCTTTGAGTATCAATAAAAATTTATATTGTTTCGTTTGAATACAATATAAATAATGGATTTACTTTTTTACGGCTCGAGAATAATTGTCGAAGTGAAAAATGTGATGAAAATCAATTTCCGAGCACGGGGGATAGACGGTCGTTTCACAATGTCTGTAGACGTTTTTTCTACATCGTATATTTTTCCAAATATGAGAAAGAAGAAATAAAAACAGAAGCGTATGTAGTAAAAGGCCCCAGGACGTTAGTTCCCTCGCGTACGTATGCCATGAAAATTCACAAAGAAAGAATCGATCATGCAACAGATTTCACGATGCTGCGTAAAAAAAAAAAAAAAAAAAAACGTACCCATACCCCCTTCGAGCTTTGCGATCATATATTTCTTGACTCACTTCGTGCCATTCAGTTTCTCGCGGAATAAAAATGTGCTCGATATACCCTTTGATCGTATTCTTGTCGGCCTCCGTCCTTTTTCAATTTTTTTTTTCTTCCCATCCCCCTCCCTCTTTCTTCCTTTTCTTTCGGAGCAACGGAGAGAACTCTCTTTTGCATGCTCTCTGCACGTCATAAAGAATGGAGGATATTAAAGAAAAAAACGGAGATAAAAAAGAGAGTAAAACCACGTCCTCAAAGAAGAGCTCCTTCAATTTCTATTTTTTGCCAATTTTAATATATCCTTTCACATTTTTGTAGAATATATTCAGAGTTACCGAATTCTATCATTAAAACATTCTAATATCGAAATCAAAGACGACCTGCTCGGGAAAAGCAAATCTTGACGCTTGATCTCGCCGTTGGTGGTTTTATACGTTTTAGTAATAATTATATTCATTTTTTTAACGTTTTTTCAAAAAATATTCTCTAAATATCAACATTCATCATCCAAAATGATAAACCACGCGAAATTTTCGTCATTTTTATATTTTCGTTATTCAAGAGCTTGTTTCCTACTTTTTTTTTTCCCACACGCACAAGAAGCTCCCCCAAAGTGACGAGCGTCTTCATAAATTACCACGGGTTTTCTCTTCTGAAGTTTTCTCAACAGACTTCTTTTTCTCCCTCTTCTCCTTCTTATTCTTTTACCGTGCCTCCATTTTATTCATCTCAGTTCATAATGCACCGATATATTATACCTTGCCTCTCGGTTGTAACTTATATTCAGGTCCGCACATTCCCATCAAGGTCGCACAACTATTACACAAAGTCACGAAGAGCTTTCGGAGCTTTGCTGTCTGTTATAAAATGTGTCGGGAGCTCTCATTCCTCTCGCGACGAGTCCCGTTGTCACGATAACCACCAGACTGTGACTATTCGCATGTATATGTGTGCGTTTATGGGTGACTTTAGATGTCAACGCTTAGTGGTCACGTACGTACGTAATGGTTGATCGCTTAGCACGTTTCTGCGTGCACCACGTTACCAGACAATCGTCAACGTTTATGTCGTCCACGCAAAGCATCTTATGCTTTCATCCAAAACTTTCCGTTCTCTCATCTCGTTCGTAGCTACGATCTTCCTGTTGCTTTATTCTTCTTTGCTCATTCTTTAATCAGGTTTTGGAATAACGACGATTAATTAACTTCATAAACTCCGAGACCTGCTGGAACTTTCGTTTTTGTGAATATTTTCACTGTCTGGGTCTTTTTTTTTGCATGCGTTCTAATGTGGTCCGCTTTTTTGTTTACTTGTTTTTAATTTTGAGGTTCAACTAGTGAAGTCGCACGCAATTTGATAAGTGTCTCGATAAAAAACAAAAAATTCCACGTATTTCATTCGTTCGATAACTAATCAGAAATGGATTAATTATCGATCGGTCAAACATAGTAATTAGATTCGAGGGAAAAAATAAATCTCACACTTTCATGCCTTAGAGCTCAGCGCACGTTTCGAATAGTCCAAGCTAGTTCTCCGGGCAAAGGGTTGTTTTTTTTCTTTCATTCCTTTTGTACTGACCTCGATCGAAAGACGAATGTGTCTGGCTCGCGCCGGGCCACTGATGAAAGGGATAGTCTCGATGTATGTGGTCTGAAGGAAGCTTCGAAGCCAATCCCTTCACCAAATTGCGGACATGCCGTGCCTCTCTACCCTCGTTCATTCTTCATTTTTTTTTGTCATCACATACCTCAGAGCCTGAGTTTTCTTTTCAGCAGAGTCTGTGACACGACAATACTCTTCAGAGCTGCCTTTTTTTTT
>JACEOJ010005837.1:664441-704406 GCA_013761285.1 Campoletis sonorensis | reverse complement strand
AAAAAAAAAAAAGAAACTTACCTGAAGCAATAACACAATCTATCGCAATCCCCAGGACCGTTGCAATACGATATTCAAATTGATACCGTACCATCACTCGTCGTCCTACCCTCCCGATCCGTACTCGCATTGTACCACAGAATAAAAAGTGAAATAAATTTCCCCACGGCTTTGATTTGCCATTTTTGTAGTCAGAAAATACATGGAAATGGATGGGATAGTTCAAAATGATAGGATGTGGATGGTAAAAGGTTGCAATTGACCAAAGGGTCTTTGTGTATTTTCTGACCCGGAGTGGACTGATAGTCTGTAGGTAGACAAAAAATATGCTTTTACCGTATTCTCTGCGCCATTCATATCGTTTTCTACTCCCACCTGAGCATTATGATAATTTTATTGAAAGGGTTCAAGCCACGGAGTCTCCGCAAGCATTTCCTCGAATTTTGTTACCCCTTCGACGATGATGTACCTCGCAGCTACTCTATGCTTATGGATTACGATGGTCAAATAAATCGCTATTAGTTTTCAATGGAACGACCATCATACAGAGATGACTGCGCGGTATAAAATTTCACGGGTATGGTTATGGAGACTCCTAGTTGTAATCGTATTCCGCATGGTACGTTCGCCATACGGTCCTGATAAAGCCACAAAATTGACGCTACGTCTTCGTCGGTTGCGATGACGATATGGTGTGATTGCTGGCCATCATATCAGTAACCCATATGTACATATATATCATGTAAAGATACGCACATAAATTCATGCATACAGATATCAATATGTATAGATATATGTGTATATATACGTCGAGGATCATATAGTGTTCCTTGCTCACTTCTTTCATTTTTGGAGATTGGATATAAACAGAGAAAGAATAACGAAATAGAAGTCAACGAGAGAATTTGAAATTGAAAAGACGTGTCTTTCAAATTGATTTCATGAAATCAATTATAAAGTAAATTAAATAAGAGGTTGATCATGCGTCTCACACGCAAAATATAAAGTTCGAGAGTGATTTTATGATCGGTCTCCTCTCATATGGAGAGGATGATCTCGATCTCATGGACAAAACGTCGCAAACCATGTGCTAGTGAAATATACTTGAGAGAAAAGTGTTGAAAGATTTTTCTCAATGTTGCATCGTTCATGAAGTAATTCTTCTGGAACAGATTTCCGATCGTTATATCGATCATAAATGCTGCATAAATTTATTTCTTGAGAGCTGTAAAATCTAATGACTCATTAATTTAATCTTTAGCGACAATGATCGTAATTTTCGGGACACTATGTACATATGCAAATACATATCTGTGTTAATGGATGAGAAGGGAGAGAGAAATAGTACGGGGATCTATGTCCCGATGCTCAAAGTTGGGTGTGTCGTGTTCGCATCGTCGTTGTGATTATAGACAAGAGTCGATGGTTTTGCTCTTGTCGTTGCTACGACGACTCATTGTGCTTGCGAGGGGATTGTGTGTCCATGATAGTTGGAGGTTTCTCCTCTGTATGCCACGTACTTCTCTGTGAACGAAGTTTTGTTTCTCCGCATTGCAAAACTCACTTTGTACCACATCATAGACATTTATCATGAACAAAATGGTCTGCGAGCTCAGCAAATAGGAGAATTCAAGCCTCGCCAACTCACCAGTCATGCTATGACTTCTTTTATTTATGTTTCTTCTATCGGTCTCTATCCAGACCAATATAAACGATTGTGGAACAATTGAAGAGGCACATACTTTCGACCTTGCATATTTGCACGTATTTTCTACGATAACGAGCCTCTAGTATCCCTTTTCAATGGACCTTTCAATCATTCCACAATGTATATGTATCTCTCTCGAGCTCTGTACTCGGCGTTCCTGCATATATTGATACGTTTGACCGCTTATGTACAAAGTGTACATTAACGGCTTGCGCACTATGGACTTGTTGTATCACGGTATATTGACCGTGGTAAACGGTGGTTTACTCCGTCTCACGTAGAAACGTGATTAATTATTATTCCTCAATTTCATTACTATTTAAATATAAACTTCCTCTTCATTTTGATGTCTCTTAATTTTACCAGTAGTTTAAACATGGCGGAATAATGGAATTTATTCACTCATGTTTAATCACTTCATAAACACAGCCCCTGCTTTTGTTATATGATTATGAATATAAGAAAAATATAATATTTATCTCTTCACAAATGAATTCGTCGATTTCTTTGTTGTCGTGTTGCCCATCCGCTCTCGTAAATCGAAAACGATTTGAACGATTTTTTTTTTAATTCAGTTTCCACTAAAACGTGGTTGAGGATAATCCGTCTCTTTGTTTTGTACGTTTAAATATATGCATTCATATCGATGTATCGAGAGATATACATGTATATTTTATTGATAATAGTGAACTCAATGTGTTGTACATGCACACGGTCAAAAAACCTACCTCCCAAGCTTTGCCTCTTTTTTTATTCTTGCTCACGGCATTGCATACAAAGTTTCATTGGCAGACTTCGTTTTACACGGATAGTTTGAAATAAAGGGAGGCTGCGAAAGGCTGCTGCACGTATTTGAGGTGAATCTGACTGGGACGGATTGCGTTCTGGCACTTTGTTTCGGTTTAATTCTACGGTGATTCTATATCACACATGTTGTACGCACAGAGCCAAAAAAAAAAGAAATACCATTCGACGAGGTGCTCACTGCGGAATTGTTCTTTTTGAGAGAGCAAGAAAAAGAAATGCGAACGGGAGAGGAAGAGAGGAAAAAATGTGTATGTGAATGTGCACGAAATAGAGATAGTAAAAGGCAAAAATAAAGAGTAGTGAGCGATAAATTCATCGAGTGTGGAAGGTCGAGCGTAGAAAAAGGGTGTCACGTACTAGGTGTTTCATGAAAGAGAGACACCAGCGACCATCGCCATAGTGTTTCGTTGCTTCGAAATACTCATGAATATTTCGTGCTGGCTTATTTGTTATTTTGGACAATCACAGTAGCAAACGTGCGAAAACGAGACGAAGAAAGAGAGAGAGAGAGAGAGAGAGAGAATATGGTAAGATTTTCTTCTTATCTTACGCGACACCTCGTACCTTCCGGTTTTCTTCTTGATATCCTCCACGTATTATTTCTACGGGACGAACGGAGCTCACCCAACCTAAGCACGGCTCAACCGAGTCCCATAAATTCATCGGACGTATACACGTTAATACGTTTTGTGTCTAACCATAGAAATCCAAGAAAAATCTTCTGGGTTCTGGCACAAAAACGCGAAAAAAAAACGCGCTATCATCCGTGAACGGATATTTGATGATGTTTTTTTTTTCCGTGGCTACGTTATACGTGCGCTTTTTTGTGATAATGTGTTAACGATCTCGTTGCGCTGAATCTCCACAACATGTTATCGTGTGAGGCCTTCACATTCAGCTGACGACGGATTCGCCGAACGAGAGCGTATGGTTCGTGTAGTTCAATATTTCGTGGCAGAGAATATAATGGTTTTAAAAACAACGTTTTTCGGGGTATGGTTACACAGATGGTTATTCTTACGCATCGATTGTTACACTTTCCGTACAGCTAGTTAATTTGTTCTAGTTTCAATATCTTGTATTTTAGGACTGGTAACGATTTCAACTCATTCAATTAAGGCAAACTTTGTCATATTTTAACGCGAATTGTGTGAGTTTAATTGATTTGGATTTTTTTTTTAATTATTTTTTTTTTTTAATTAAAAAAAGAATACAAATTGATCGATTTAAATTGTATTTAGCTTTTTGGAAAATTGAGTGAAATTGAGTGACACGCGGCGTGACTTTCCCTTGCTGTTTAAACATTTACTTTTTAATATACTTATATGGCGTTAAGATGCTGCTGGGTTCCTACATGAAGATCACTTTTTAAAGCTTTTTCTAAACATACTACCAACGATTGGTTATGAAATATTTCTGTATCGAATTAGTCTCTTTTTCACAATTAATTGTGCTTCATAAAGAATAATAATACATTTTTATATTAATTTCATGCATTTATAGGAAAAGTGAGATGCGAGTAAGAAAAAAATGTAAAAGTACTAAACAATTTTGCATTCGATTCTACCAATTGGATAAATTTATATATGTACAAAAAAATGTATCCACAAAAAGAACGTTTTCGACGGTTTGCGCAAAAGCCTTTGTGTCAAAAGTACTTTCCCATCCATCCCCTTTTCGTTTACAAAGTTTCGCGATCGCGTTTGAATCACGTACGGAGATAGAACGTACAGCATTCGGACCGGACGTCCACGTTTCCTCTTTCTACGTATACGTGTGTGCGAGGATTTTTAGAGTATGTTTCCGAGCATGGCTGCTACTTTTTTTCAGGTTTAATATTTTTTAGATGGAATTTTTCAACTCATTCATACCGAATAAAACGAAATGGGTTTCCAAAAACCCAATGATTATCTCTTGGGCGTTAAAACTGCAAGAAAATCCCCGCGAAAAGAATGATTTTTGACGAAGTTATTTTTTTCGTCTGGATTTTTTGAAAAATTAATCTTACATATCATATTCGTGCGTAATGAATAAAACGGACGTTTATCAAAAAATAGAAATAAAATGGGTAGTAAATAAACGGAAGTTTATCCAAAAATCGTTCCCACGATGTAGTGAAAAATAGACGTAGAGATGCACATGATCGAGTCGTTCAGGTTTATCATTTTTCTATTTTATAAACTCTCATGATGGATTGACCAGGAAGTGTAGGAAAGTTTCATCGGTATACACGCGGGGGTACACACGTCATAATAAAAGAAACTCACGCCAACAGAATATTAATTCTATCGTAGCAATTGTTTTTCACTACCTAAATATATATAAGTTATTCGCATTGCACGTATGTCTAGAAAATCAATCCTCTATAAATATCATATTCTGTGTGGCAAGAGACGACAAAATTAATGACAAATATAAATGGTTCATTGATTAATCGAGATTTCTGACTCTGCAGCAGAGCAGAATGATGAACAATGCGACGAAATAATGACTGCTATGAAAAATACATTTCGTACCATATGTTCTCATGATTTTTGTTAATTGATCTTAAAATTTAGTGAATTATTACTCCTCATATTATTGATCCAAATTTTATTGAGACTTTTCAACACTATGGATCAAATTGCTCCAAAAAAAAATTTAATTCATTTCATTCAAACTTTTATAATGTACAATTGAAGGTTTCATCAGCATAATACCAATGGAGACCAATGTCCTGAATATTGAAAATAACGTCAATTGAAGCTCAGTGCGACTATTCATCTGATAATAAACCGATAAACTTATAATACGTGTGGCTTTTTGATGAAGCCAGATATCATTATTGAATAAGGGGTGAAAAACTTTTCCAGCCTTCCAGTTTCTGATTATATTCGTGATCAACGGATGGATTCTATTTATATAGCTATACGAATTCATTCAAAGTACGAGTTTTAATGGAAAATTGACCGACGATAAAAGTAATGAGTCGTCTATTCAAGTTAGATTTACACTTCTATTCCATGATATTCATAGTGATTTAAATTGTTTGAGGATTCTTTTGTCTCGCACGTTCAAAGAGCATATCGTTCTAGTTACACCTTAATTGCCGCATATATGTATTTATAAAGGCTGGGATTTATTTACCGGTGCAGTGATAGAAATTTCATTTACGTGTGTATATTAGTGTCATGTAAGTCTGACTTAAGGTAGTTCTATCGTTATATCTTTTTCTTAAGAGTTTGTTGAAAATTTGGATAAATCTTCTTTAATGTCGTATGCACGTATGCAATAAGTTTCAGAAGGTTTTACTAAGCGAAACTCCAGATATTCATTGGTGAAAATTACAATTTTCGGTAGTCTCTCATAAAAGCTCGTGTTAAAAGTTACATTTTCATCAAAGAATATTTTGGCTCCTACATGGTGAAGCTTTCTAAACCTTTGCATACATTTTTATGCCACATCAAAGAAGCTACATTGAGTTTTTCAAAAAAATCTAAAGAAAAAAATGTTCGCAATTTTTGTGATTACACAGCAAGTACATATTACCTTGGATGACCTCAAATTTTGAGGATGTTGTTCTTTAGTCAATTTACAACAACTTTTCTTTATTAACTTATGCCCGCAAACCATTTTGTATGTGAGAAAAACTGAAAAACAATTTTTCGATATGAATGCCGCGACAAAACTATTTTGAGAGGTTTATTACTCTTGTGACTATGTAATTCGGCGTGCAATGAGAGAATAATATGGAGAATGACGCTGTACACTGGATCATGAAATGGAAAGTGCGATGTAGATGTAGATTTCTGGGTATGTCTGTGTATATGTGGGAGAGAGAGCAAGAGAGAGAGAGAGAAAGGAAAGCAACAGAAAAACAAATCAGAATAGAGAAGGAACACGTCGGAGACAACTCTTATAAACAGAAAGCAATGCTTCAGCAGCAGTTTTCGGAGCACATTTTCCTCTTTTTATCTTTCTCTGTTTCTCCCTCTGTCGCATTCCCGTTTTTGTCTCCGCATTGCTTCGACGCAATTTCGAATCTCCTACTGTTTTTGATTTCATTTTTTTGCGTCACCCACGTCATTTTGTAGCTGAAAACCTTACACCTTTTTCCCCTCACAGCACTATCTCCTTTTTTCGGTTAACGAAGCTCACTCGTGAACACAGGTCGTTCGTTAAAACCCCGTCTCGTGTGCCTTTTGCTTACACACGTGTATGTACGTCTCTCGAGTTGATACCGTCGAGAACACAGACCAAACTTTCTTCCACGGCTGATTGTTGGAAGGGATTGAGAAAGAGCGAGAGGGTGAAATTTGAATAAAACACGCGATTGTACACGAAGTTAGATACCTTGTCGATCCCTCGTGATTGCGGAAGAGTAATGCCGCATGTTTTCCGTATCTTTTTTTGTTTCTCTAGATTTTTCGAACAAAAGTTTTTTTCTCTTTCTCTCTTAGATACAATTTCTTTAGCAATTTTCTCCGTAAATTTCCAAGTCAAAAATTCACATCAGATCGACAAAACTTTTTTCCCTTGACACGATTTTTTCACCGTAAAGATAAATGATTAAAAAAAAGACAAATTGCGTCAAGCGCGCTTCCATTGAAGATTTTCGTAAAGCGGTTTTACCTCGCGCTACATCAAACCCATCTACGCTCCCTTTTTCTTCTAAAACTTGTCAACGAATGTATCACAATGTTGCGAAGCTCAAGCATATTTCTCTTGCTCTCGGAACTTCGTTGGCGTTCCGTGAATCTCAAGAATCACCGAGGCAGAAACATTGAGCGACCGTTATATATTCTCTATAGACAGGTTTCTCGGAGCTTGCTGCACTTGCAACGGTCGATTCCATCGGAGGATTCGCTGGGGATTTGACAATCTCTAAGTGGTTTTCTGGCTGTTTCGCATCCCCTGAGCTTAACCGTCGTAACAACGTTCAAACCATTGACATATGTCGTGATAACTGAATTGTTAATCGCTTATAACAATACATTTACAATAGCCATTGATAAAAATGTGACTATAAGTCAACAGAGAGAGAATTAAGACGACAGAAATTACAGTTACAGGATAAACACGAAGGACAACCTTGAATTTTGGAAAATTTTCATTATGGGAAATGTTAAGTGGACATAAATCCATAATAAATCGATAAAGTGGACATAAATGTTAAGTATCCAATGTTTTGTTGCACTTTGTGGAAGTTATAAGATTCTTTTTTGCATTCCATTGGGACAAGTCATGCGTAGGGATTCAATGTGCTATGCCCAAACTCGAATCTGTGGTAGCCCTTGACGGAAATCAGAAGGTATGCTAGTGACATTGAAATATATAGTTTATTATGGACGATCTGAAGCGTTTGCGAGCGTCTAAAAATGGTCTCGTTACGTCGCGCTTATCGATCGCGCCATTTTCATTAATCATACTCCGAGACTATGGGAAACTTGAAGGTCAGGAAAAGTTTGCAAACTATATCTTGATCAGTAAACCTAATGTAAAATATCATGCCGCTACATGTGAAAAGCTTGTAGAAGAATGTTTATCTCATGCCACACGTTAAAACTTACCAACAGGACACTCTGACGAAAAATAGCAAGGAATAGATTTTATTCATTATCATGAAACTTTTTCTGGAGATTTTTCAACAACATTCTCACTAAATTATGCATTAGACACGGTAAACACTTGTGTTACGTAATTTTTCTATTTACATTCCAAATATTTGAGTAAACGTCATCAAAATATTTACTCGAGACCTCGATTAAGTTTCAAAAGCTAACCAAGAACTTTTGTTTTATTTCAATCGTAGTTTCCCTGCTGCTTTTAGTAATTCCTCGTTACTCCATTTCATGAAAGATTGAGAGAAATTGGTCGATGATTTAAAAACAATGAGTTTATTTTGTTCTCGTACCGTTTACCTTGATAATCATTCAAATATTTTTATTATGTAATCACCCCAGTCAGGAAACGATGTCAACGTAAGTCTATGAAACAAGTGTTGTGGGCAGAAAAATCAGCAGGAATTTGTTTCTTAACGTTTTTACACTTTATGTCGGTTTCCTTCTGCTTAAGACTCGAGTTTTAGAACATCCTGTGCACAATTCAACACACTTGGAAAAACTAAAAAAATAAGAAATCCATAGAAACGCACACGTACATAAAAAAAACACTTGGTAACGTTGTTTTGGCCTCAGAAAACAGAGCGGAAAAGTTGAATTCAATTTCCGGCCAAGTGATATTCGTAGAGTTTGTGACAAGTACATCTGGTTGTACGTACATCACAGCATTGAACAGGCAAAACAAATAATATGGGTTCAAGTACACATTGAATTTTCCCACCGGGAATGCACGAGTTTACCTCAGGGATATGAGCAAACGTGGAAAAGTCGGCTGTTTACGAGTTTTTAAAATTGTAAATTCACGTTCTTATTCTCTCTGTTTTTACTCAACAAACTACAGTCTTTCTTTTGCTTGTATTCTTCTTCATGAATTACAAGGTGAAGTAAAACATTTGAAAAGTCTTGAAAAGTTTTTCAATGGAGCTAATGAATTAAAAATAAACGCTTATGTCGAGTTGACGATTGAAATAAAGTTTCAAAAGCCGGCTGATGCGATTGGTAACGAAATAACTCGTTTTTTTAGTGAAGCAATTAATGTTTACTAAATGTTCATTTCAATTAGAGTTGGAACGGGAGTCTCGATTTTATTTGTTTCGTTCCGTTTTCTGTTCTCCTTCGATTTCTCAAGACCATCCATCTAGAATTTCTTATATGTGAAATTTTTTCACATCACTCGTTTAATCAGTATGAATAAAGACTCAGCTTAATTTTGAAATTATTCTGTGTGGGCTGCGACTTTTCTTAAATTCCGATCACACTAACGGTATGACATTTGGCTTCAATGCAAGATTTTGCACAATTTTCTCAATAATCTACGGCAATAATAATCTATAAAACAATATCCGTCAGACGATATTGTTTACAATCATTCAGTATAGATGTGAATAGAGACAACAAGTTGTTTACAAGATTTCAAGCTTAGACAATACAAAATTCAAAGTCGTAGGCAAGGGCTCGTTCTGTTTAATTCTATAGAAACAACGATCTTTTGTCATTCGGTTCTGAAGATATTTATAGTTCATCTTCGACGAATAAAATTGTGTTTCAATCGAAAATATGCGAATGTAAATTATTACGAATTGTATCTGAATGTTCCGAACTCAGGAATAAAGGTCATTCTAATTTGCTTTGAACCCAAAGATTTTCAAAGGGTTGAGAAAAACTAGTTTTCCACGAAAGTTTAGAGTTTGTTCAATGAATTAAGCACTTGATTGATTTTTAAATACTAATTTATTCTTATTGAGAAAAAAAACAAACGAATTGGTTTTTTTTTCTTTATGAATCGTATATGACGAAGCAACATATGTCTGACTGAGGTACAATATCGTAACTGGTTCCTAAAAGGATCGAGACAGACGGGTACGGGGATGAATGGGGACTGTTTTTCCATTTCTCATAAACACGTATTGAGCAAAGCTTGGCATATACTCGGGAGCTTGGGTAGTACTGTAAAACTTGGGGGTTTTATCGAGATCGAGAAAGCACGAGGTTCGTTTTTCTCATCACCTCACATGTACTTCCACCACAGTTAGTATATATAGTCAAGAAGGTATTTTGCAGAATATACGTTGTGTAAAAAGCAAGAGGCACTGTGCAAATAAACGTGCGATACTTTTCTTCCTCTGTTGTTTATTCATTCTTCTTCGTTCTTGTCTTCCCTTTTTATTCGGCTTCTCGTTCTTCATCCTTTCGCGTTTATTTTCTTCACTACCAGGTGGCAAACATTAGGAAGCATTCTCAATGATTGTTTTCGACAAACTCGAACAGAACACACGAGTCTTTCGTGCCTCGCAGGATTCAAGTAACAATGAAATCGGTCTTTTTACGATTCTACGTTCATTCTTTGTTTTTTTTTTTTTCGTTTCCTTTCCATCCTACAAACTTGTACAAGAAAATTTAAGACCATGTGTAAAATTCTGTTCTCGTATTCTCGCCATCGAAACCATAGCATTTATTCGCTAAGTGATTCTTGTCTTTCGTAGTTCACTCACGAAAAGATATAGAAACTCATTTCAATGATTATAACGTTCGCCATATAATCATTATCAAAAATTATTTGGGTCAATGAAAAAGAAAAAAAAATTTGTGCATTAATTTTCATTTGAAACAATCCGCAATATTACAGACAATCCACCAACAATCATTCGATACAATTCGTTGTAACGATGCAGTGAAAACTCTCTATTGATTGTATATTTATATTTAAATATTCACATCAGCTATCGACTTTTAATTTGTGTGTTATACAATCATTCAATATTTAATCACAATTCCATAATTAGTAAATATTGAAATAATGAAACAATCTATAATTTATTGTATTAAGTAATTATTTGACATTTGATTCAATGAATCTTTGTAAATTTCTTTTTCCAAAGCCACAACATTGTACGCTGGATTCTAGGCTTTGAAATGCTCGCTTGATTGTGTAAATCTCACACTCCAATTAACGAGTCTTTCGACATAGGTCACAGGATTACACGAAAGACCCAGTGAGTTGGTCAAATTCTGTACATATAGATAGCAATGGCACATACATATATATGTTTTAAAGGCAAGCGGTGCAAACGTGTCCTATAATTTTCAGAGTATTAAATAGGTTAACCGAGCGTGGAGGAGTATAATTAAGTGGAGACACATGGGAGATATCTATGTCGCAGTCTAGTCCGATCTCAGTGTTTACACTAACCTGCAACCTCGTACGGAAAATAGTTACACGTTTGGTGCATTAAGGCAGTGTATAAATTGTGGCGAATCCATAATTTCATTACGCGACTATTACCAAATGTTACTGATTCCTAGGGATTCACCAAATTCTGATCAATTATCCTCCCATATGTGCAAATGTTTTCTAACTGTTGAGATTATGATATAATGGCATTCAGGGATTTCAGGGTCTCAATAAAATTACAAAAAAAAATTTTTTTTTCTGAAATGAAATTAATGAATTGCGTTGGTATAGAGTAGTGTTTAAAAATGAGTGGTTCATACAACTGGTTCGTTACGGAAAATGATTGTGGAATACAAATGAGGCAGACGGGGGACATGAAACGGAAAGGCATTCCATTTATTACGCATCATTTCTTTCTCGCTTTCTTTCGTTTTTCTTTCCTTTCGTTTCCTCCATGAACAAACGATTAGCCAGGAATCTATGAGGCAAGTTATTGGTAAAAATTTTCATTTCCTCTGTTTGACAATGCAGCTTTTAGTTTTTCGCCAATAGCAGATCATTTTCGTGTCTCTGTTGCAGAAGATATATAGAAAATCGACGTTTGCTCTCACGGTTTCCATTTCTCTCTCTCTCTTTCTATCTCTTTCGTTCTTTCCTTCCCTCCCTATCTTTTATCGTGCGCCACAAGTGGTTTTAGCAAGCACCTTTATTGTCAGACGATCGAAAAAAACGAACGATGAAAGTATCCATGCTCGTTTTCACGACTATATATTTATAACTTAAAATTAAAGTTAAAAGCTTCTTAGACGTACGCATAATGTTATTATTCTGTAAATACACATTTCTGGCATTAAAAAATATAAATATGTGTATTATGAATTATTGAATGTATTTCATAAATGCAAAAATGAGTAGGTTTGAGGATATGCGTTAAACTTTTTATATTTTTTTGCGGTACGAGCTTTTTTTCAACGTTCCACATCAATTTTTCTTTTACGACGATTTATATGATGATAGATCGCCTTCCTTTTCTTTTCTAAGGGATTTTATACGCAAATATATTGCAGATTTGATGCTTTTATTATACATGAGCGAAAAAAAGTGAGAGAAGCAGAGCTTGAACAATTACTCGTAAAAAGAGCACGTTGCAGGCTTCTGTCATTTTGGCGCACTTCAATATAAAAAATATAAAAAAAAATCGTTACGCTTTCCATGATTTCAACGACACAATTTTCTTGTGACTTCTCAATCAGCTCTCGTAAGAGTATGTGGCATATTTTATATGGAATGCTGCGATTTCTGGCAGATGGGATTTTTGGATCATGTCCAAATTGCTGGAGGTTGATTAAGGAAAAATTTAAATGGAGAAAAAAAAATAATATATATAGTGCATTGGGTAGTAGATTTCTTTTCTCGAGTTGCGATTATGCAGACCTTGTTTTATCAAAGATTCATATATCCCCAGGCAATTAGGTTCATTAGTAATAATTAACTTTGTTATGGGATACGTGAGAAAATGTATAATTTATAATATATATAAAAATGTATTTACGATGAAATACTTATTGATTTATAGACCAGTAAAATAATAGACTCAAACTGTTGATAATTCTTCGCTTTTTGAAAATCTCAGTCTACCAAATGACTATGCATTTGATAAGTCGTTTGCCACACTAATATTGCGCCCCGAAACTGCAACAGTTTTGAAATTGTTCACTCATCCTTCTGCGTTTATGGCACTGCATAGGCATCAATTTATAGCAAACCTTAGCCAAGGAAATCCAATTAAATCCTCAAATTGGAAACAGTGATGGAAAGGACGCTGTTATCCTGACAATTGGTTCTATTAAATTGCGTTTCTCGATTCTCTCTACTGTTAATCAATTTCAAAGGAAAAATATATGACAAGATTTGTCAAACTTCGATCCAGAGACGTATAAATTTCGTGGGTGATACTCGCTATCAAAAGATATTGTTTTAACGATGCTCAGATTTGTTTTATCAAATGAAACAATAAGTGTCAAATCGATCAAAACGATAAAGTCATTAAGATTAAAAACAATATGTATACAGAGAGATTCTATTCACTCTCTAATCTCATAGCTGTTTGTCATTATCTTCGTAATAAAAAATAATAAAAAACTGTTTCGACAGAATTATTTTTCAAGAAAATTTCAAATATTCTTGTGGCGAAAATATATATTTTCTTTACTGGCGGTATCAATATATTTTAGAACTCGCAAATTTGCTTTTTGCATGACGAAAACGTAAGAAAAATTTGGTCGAGGCAGCATTAGAAATAATTGTATCGTTATATTTGTGGCAAACGAATGACGGACAAGATTTTCCAAAGATTCTGACAACCTGTTCTCTATATCTGTCTATCAATGGAGATATCACGATTGCTCTTTCTTTCGCGAAGCTTGACAGACTAAGGATATTTCGAGATGGACCACTGGGATTGAGGGTGTCCAAGTGTAACAGATATAACACAAGTTTGACGAACAAGGGATCCGATACAGATAGACACAAAGGGATAGACAAGGTATAATAGAGCCACATAACGGAGAACCTCAAATTCCGTTACGAAGAGAACTCGATCGGTAGCAGGCCGCGTACCCTCTATAACGCCATTACCATTACTCAACGTGACTCGACTACTGTAGCATTTTATCAAATAGATACATAAATCTATTCGGTTGTTTCAAAAAAAATTGACACTTCTTTCTCTGGCCAAGAATATGAAATTTTTTGACACTTCATGATATAGTGATGAACGAATAAATAATTAATATTTGAAAGAAGAAACTTTTAAAATGTTTTTTCGAAATTTCGCCTCAAAATTATTATATAAATATGGGGTTTTTTTGATGTTGCAAAAATAAATATTATAGAGTTCAATAAAAAAGTTATTCCCCTCAAATTTGGAACTTTTCAAACATTTGTTAAGGGCCACTTAAGCTAAACGAAACTAACGAAAAACTTGAGAACGTTGCTTTAATGAACTGCAAACACTTTTCCAGGAGGCTGAAATTCAGGAATATTGACTTTTCATACATTAATTATTTATTATGCTGTAAAACCAGAAAATCAACATTTTCGAATGATAATTTCCGGACGAAACTTTACCATTACATAACAAAATGACTCTTCAACTTTATTTTATATTTTATAGAGAAAATAACGTTTTGTAACGTAAAAAAAAAAATTGCAGTATTTGCTACTAAAAAAATGAAACTCGATTCTTTTTGTATCACCCGTTGACACAACGACTACAAGAACGAAAATAGCGCGAGTGCGTGTTACTTGTATCCTTCCATGTTTTATCGTTTACACGTTTTCCCTGAACGGGAGAAACTTTTACCCTGTTTTAGAAAAAACGTGTGTGCGAAGTCGTAAAACTTTTCGCACATGTTCTTATAACTCGTAGTTACAGGACGTGAATACTGTAGTTACATTGCCACTTTATATCGGATATAAGTTGAAGCGTTGTGGCGTCAACGATGCGATTTGTGATAAAATGCATTTTGTTCTTTTCTCATAAACGAAATATGTGTCAATATGAAGTTTAGTTGGACAGAACTTTAATCGACGTTACTACGATTGCTCGAATAAAGATACTCATCTTTCGATTTATCAATTTCATATCTTTAGATCTTTTATTTGAAGAAAAACATTTGAAGAATTTCTATATGATTATTGATTCGTTTAAAATGACTGGTTATTCCCATGGTTCATTTTCAATATACCGCAGTATCTTGATGCGTCTTTCGATCATGAAAATAAAATCGATTGTGTGCATACAATGAAAAATGCCATCTCAATAATATATATATATATATATATATATTAATAAACACGAACATTATAAGATCGAATGCTTGACTGCTGATGACTTTGACGTGCGTTGGAAAAATCCTCGCTTTTCTTCTGGGGTCACAAGCTCGGAAATACGTACACGAGTAAGTGGAATACGGGAGTTTACTTTTTTATTTTTTATTCCTCGGTCGTTATTTTCCTCCATTCTTCCTCGTAGAGCCGAAGGTGGCGTTCGATTAGAATGCACGACAGGTTGATCGAGCGCTGTACCCTATCGTAACTACACAGACTCTTCCCTTCACAGCTCTCATATCTTACGATCTCTCTACGCGGCCACAGGACGAGACAGTGTCATCGAGAATTTTGCACATTTCTTGATTTTGTGTGAAACAGAATCTTAGGTTCTCCCATCGATGATAAACAATCGTTTAGAAGTCTTGTGAGGTTTAAAAATCATCATTGATTTGTCGACATTAGACGATTTAACCCGGAGAAAAAAATGTTAATCAAACATATTTATTTTTAAATTAAAATTGACACACTGTTGAGGGATAATTCTTGTATAACGACACGAAAAACGCGTTAGTGTTGGTTGATATTTTTTAAATAGTGGTTTTCGAAAGTTTTCGTGAATGGATGAAATAAAACAGCGTCTGACCGAACTTGAACTTTTCTACTTGAATCGACTCAAATTCCTTCTTATGAATATCAATTGTCTTGAAAAATCGAAACCATACGATTAGCTATTTGAAAAATGTGTTTACCTGAAACTGGAAGAAGCTCCAATGATCATTTGAACAAATAACGACGATGTTGAGCTGGACAAAAACATTTTAACATTTAGTTTTTTTAATTAATTTAATAAATACATTTTTGTTCATGTATCTCGGATTTGTACACCGACTTCTTATTTTCTGTGTTATTTTTTTCATCTTGCTGCACATGCACATCGTCTACCTCATTATTTTGTTGAATGGTTGAATTATACGTTCTATCTGAAAGAAAAAAAGTATGTTGTAATCGTGCATGTTCATCTTCTAATTACTCGAGCACTTCGTTATACCCGAGAATGAGGAACGTTTGCAAAGGCGAATGTTTTTTGCATAAAGTACAAAGAAAGTGGAAGACAGAGATAGGGAGGTAGAGTGAGTGAGAGGGATACTCGCGTTGAAATGCTGAGAATTTATGTTCCTTGGAAAAACTCTCGACCCTCGTAAAATAATTAAGCGTTTGTAAATGCTTGCACGGGGAATTACCAAAATTTATTAAATTTCGGAGTTTGATGAAATGCAGATAAAGCTGATAGAGCGAGAGATTTTATCAATGAGGTTGTTGATTTCTTGAAATTGTTCTAATACCGGGTAAAACCGTTTGGAGAAAATATGAGCGAATGTTTCATTATAACGTTATAGAGAAAAAAGTCAGTGTATTGCGTATAAATGTTTTTATGTATCAGAGAAAGAGTTGAGAAAGCTCGTTCAGGTGAAGAGGAGAAGATCCTGAGTGTTTCTCTGTTTACCTTCACCCACACACTTTCCATTGTTTCGTCCGTATACTGCACGACTGGTAATTTACTTAACCACTAGAAATTCCTATAGACTGTACAAACACTCTACTAACTAACTCGCGCTGCTGGCCAACTCGCTAAATTATGCACCCTCACCAACGCGAACTTACGAAACATCGTACACACATACCATTACATCCTTTTCTCTTGACTCAGAGTGTCCGTGTGTTCTTTTCTCTCGCGTATAACATGCACGAACTCTCGAGCTTATCTTACTCTTTACACTTATTCTTCCGTACCGGAAAGTCGAGAGTAATTTATTACACTAAAAATATAATCCGAATAACCAGGTGAAAAAAGAAGCTTTTCATAAAGCATCATTTTCGCCCAAAAGTCCATACACTTTTTACAGCAGAAAAAAAAATCCAAAAAAATTAATCATGCATGCAATTACAATTTAATTAAAAATAAATTTGTGTATAACTCTAATACTTCTCGTACCATTATCAGGAACTCGACAGTTTCCGTAACTTCCATTTTGTTTTGTTCGATTGAGCTCGAAAGTATATTCATTATAACGTTTTATGTAATTGCACGACTTGTGCTTATGACACAGGAGTCACATAATCAACATTAGCATGCAATTGAATTGTCACTTCTGATCCGAGTGGCAATCAGTCATCGCGTTGGCTATATGAGATTTTGTCATATCTCCATGATTAGTAAACACGAGTGTATTTGTCGAAGAATTAGATGTGACAATGTGTAGCACAACGTACGAGACTCCCAAGCAATACAATTACAAAGTACAAAGTACAAGTACGAAAAAGGAATTGTCATTTTTCACGACAATTCTTTGTTGCAAATCTTAATTTCAACACCGTGACGATTTTATTAAAAACACCGTGATCGACTGATAATATAGATAAAAAATCGAAAACAATATTGTATTCTCAATTATATTATTCAAATCGATTTAAATAGACAACGTTGCTTTTTCTCATCAGCATTTAAATTAATATTAAATCATTCTTTTCATTTGACACCCCAAGCTTTGGCAACATAATGAAAAAAGTCTTTAAGTTCTCGGCAAAATTGTATCAAGTCGGAGGTCTTGATCCCCCAATGAGTAAAGAACGGGAACTAAGGTCCTGCAGAACTGAACCATTTGTACGCTCAAGTGAATGGGACGTATCAAAAAACGTTGGGATTCAATCTGGCCTTTCTCTTATCCTTATTGTTTCCGGAAGTAGTTGTCGATCCTATATATCTTTTCTCTTTCTCGAATAAAATGGTGGCACGCTACGAATCAGCCACAACCCTCGAAGGAATTTTCTCGAAATTCCCCACGGATGCCTGATGGTCAACGTAGTCCTCTATCTGAGCGATATATAACCTAGAAATCGATCCTAAATAATCCACGACACTGATTCCGGTGATCGATTTTCTCAAACACCAACTTTTCTCACGGTCATCCTATCGTTTTTTTCCCATTTTATCACTTTATTCCTCTTTATATAACAGGTCAACAAATGTTTCTCTCTTTTTTTTTTTTATACCGAGCTTAACACTCGTTCCAAATGACAGAAATATCACCATCACTTAAAGTCATAGGCTGGAGTTCTGAATTACTGAGCCCTCTTCAGCGTTAATCCTGTCGAATGTGTGCTTCCATCGTCTTCTGAGATCTCAGGTGCTTGCGAGGGTTTAGCCAACTCTTTCCTGCGTTTTATCGACTTATTCTTCCCTTTTCGTAAACTTGGAATTCCTATTTGTCTCGGTTGGGATTCATGGTTGTCTCGGTTTTTATTATATAGACATTCAGGCGTTTCTGTATAAAACATACAAAGAATGTTGTAATATCCGAAAGTTGGGAATTAGGACGAATTTTTGTTAGTTATTAGCCAATAAAATTCACGTGTTACAGCTTTTTGTTACTTTTTACCGTTCAGTGAATTATTGCATTTATTTTGACTATAAAAAATGCCACATTCAAATCGTAAAAATGTCTCTCTTTGTAAATTATGAAAAAAAAACCTACGAAGGATTACACGACAAATTTTACTGGAGATTTATTTTAGGTGAATGATAACAAAAGACGACAAAGTGGTGAACGCGTTTCAAGCGAGGCCTTTGAGATAAACGAATTTGCAAAGTGGCGGTATTTCGCCTGCTAGATTTTCTCGATTTTTCTCCTTTTTCCGATTTTCTCTTACTCGATCACCACGCCTGTAGACGTGATAATATCAAACCAGGGGATCTCTGAAAGGACAGACACTCGAAGTAACAGGTGCCTCCCAATATTCCCACTGATGTTCTCCAAGGGGGTGAAACCCTTGCAGACTTCAGCCGACGTTTGACCTACACCAAACACCCTATTTCTCCCTCTTTCTCGCGTTCTCTGTCATTTTCGTATACGTTACTCTTATTTTTATTCTTATTACCATATTTTTTTGTAATTTTTCTTCATTATTTTAATTTCTGTCAATCATTACTTTCTAAATCGAACCCAAACAATCAATGAATTTTGAACTAATCCCTTCATCTCAGGTCCCAAAACGCCCTGCTATTTTGATTTTTGTCAGTATTGAGCCATGGAGATTTTTGTACCGATTGCGTAGACGATTTTTCTCACTAGTCTCCGGACGTCGAAGTAAATGACCCTGATTAGCAAAATCTTGCAAATTTAATGACATGAGTTATCTTGCTGGATATTTTTTGAAAAATTGGACAAATTTATTACAATTCGTCTCCAGGCTTTTTTTTATTCTTGGTACTCGTCGTTGGACGACATTGCAACGATGATTGCAGGATTGATGAAGAATTCAGTGCACGAGAGACTACAAACGAGAGCGATCGTCGTGACTGTTTTAATCAACACAATCGAGTCAATGCAGCATTACAATGAAGGCGATTGATAGTATTTCCTGGCAAATAAGGAAAAAACAGAGATGCCCGAAAGAAACTCTTTTGATCAAGTTGCTTCGAGAGCACATAGTTTTGTTTTCTTCACAAATTTAAGTTTTTTTTTTTTTCAGCTCTAACGACAATCCAACGTTAGCATAAAGTTTGATATTTGTTCGGTCGATCCTTTCGTTCAGTCTCATTTGTATGGGAAATTTTTTAATCTGATTACAACTAAAATGAAGGCAGGCAATGAAAAAGGTTTAGTCGGTGAAAACGAATTTAAATAACAGGAGAAGTTCTGGTAACTATTGGAATAACGATTAATGTGGGTATTTTTTAGCCGACAGCGATGTTTAAGAATGTTGATAAAGTAATCGGTGAATGGCAGGTGACCTAGATCCAATATTAAATCGCGCTTATCCTTCAATATTTTTGGTTTTATAGAAAAAACGTAAATGGATATAAACTCAGCAAAAAAGGCAACTGTGAATGGTCGAATTGAACGCATCTTGTATCCTTGACTCACAGGAGAAACGATTTTGCGGCCCATTGAGTATCCCGTCATGGCTTTAAACCGTGTAATTATGTCGTGAATGCGGTTCTAGATCTACGGTTCATTCGAACTTCGCCCTCACTCTTTGCAATACAGAAAAGGCTATAAATTTCTCTAAGTTATTTAATGGGATCTTCTGCAGCTTTTTCCCCCATTTCATTAATTATCGGATACTTTGTGTTGTTTATGCAGTTGCAGTAAAAATCGGGGTGAAATTCGTGGTGTTGAATGCCCAAAAAGTCGTGTTATATCCAGTGGAAGTTTTGGAAGTTCATAAAATCGCTCCGACATTATACGAATGGGTTGTGATAAAATGTTGACGTGGAATTATTGTCGTGTTTTATAAAACAGCAAACTTCGGTAGCTCATAAAAACACTGGTTTCAAAGCTGAACTCCGAGATTCTTATCAGAGCTAATATTTCTCAGTCTTTCACGATTTAATATTTATTTAATTGACCCAATGATTTGAAGAGGATTCACATAATTGCTCCAATTCTTTTGAAATAGTGCTTACGCATTAGTAGTTCAACGAAAATCATTAGCGTTTATTTTTCACAAAAAAATAATTTCAGTGATGATTTTCAGTGATGACGAGAACAATCATTATCAATGACCTTTGTTGTGCTCGGTGCGTGGATTACTTTCGTCGTTACCTGTAAGTGTAGCAATGTGATCGATTTATAATTTTGGTTAATTAATAATTATTCAAGTTTCAAGCAAAATGTGAGAAACTTGTGCTCGTGATTCGTTGCTATCGAGAGATCAAGTGAGGCCGGACTAAATCAGTAAAATTATAAAAATACTTGAATTAATGATAGTGTTGAAAACGTAAGCATAGCTTATTATTTCAAAACTGAGATATTCGGATTAACAAACAAAAGCAAATAATCAAATGCAATGAGAAGCGAACGGTATGTAGGCAATTCGCTACAAATATTGATCAACACAACCCGAAGCCAATTTGCGGTTGTGGTGAGACTAAACAATGCGTACACAATGTGTTCGGTTGTGAAACTGTTCATCGTTCCCCGAAACACATTGAAGTTGCAATTGGTTAAAAACTCGTTGAAATATCGAGTGATGCGAAATGGCGTTTCGATTAAATGAGCCGAAATATACAATAGAGAAAGAGTTGTCGAATGAGCTGACGATATAGAAATAGTAAATAACTTCGAACATGAGGTTTTCATCGAGGGGAATATCGGTTCAAACATGGAAAGATTTAGTTCGACAAAGACATAAAATTGGCACGTACAGTTTGAAATTTCTAGGACATTCTGGTTCTAGAAGTTTGTATGAAAAACAAAAAGTCAATATCGACGAAAGAACCGCAATCGAAATCGAAGTTAACTTCATTGTTTTAACATCGAAAGAATGGCAAGTCTTCTCACCGAAGACTCCGAATAACTGTGAAAACAAGGACGTTAGACATCATCAAGATCTCTCGAATTCGATCGAACTCGTGGACTTTACTTCCTTACTCATTAATATTAGATTCAAAGTTTACGTCAAACTCTGCACTCGTGGCCAGGAATGAGAACAAGCGAATGTCGAGTTTGTCCAATAACTCTTTCATATACGCCCATTCGTGTCTTCTCCACCGCACGTTTCTTTTTTTTGCCTTTTTTCTTTTACTTTTTTCGTTCCTCTCTTTTCATTCGCTCGTTTTTATTTTCTCTTATTCCAACCTCGTTCACAGATCTCTAGGTACTTCGTAATTCGCCAATCGTTTTCGATGTCTCTCACTATCATTCGTTTCCTTCACTCCGTCTGATAAAGTACGGACAAGAATTGGCACGGAATTTAATAAAGCTACCCGACAAGAACGTGTCTCTATCTCTCTCTCTTTCCATCTTTCCAATCAGTCTTACTGTATTGAACATTTTCAGAGTACATACCAGTGTTAAACTATGAAAAAATTCGGACCAATTTATTAATTTTTTGCTGATTAAGCGATCGAAAAATTTTGTTCTCCCAAAGAAATGAAAACTCTTTAACCGCGCGCTGTCGTTCGATACGCTATTAAGAAGGTTCGATCGTTTCTCATGCGTTTGTCCACGGACGCAAAAAAATAGATGACGTACTTGGTTCCTATATAAATAATCTCATCGACGATTTTTTATCATCAACAAAATTTCTGAAAGTTAAAGTTTTTAAAGGGTTTTTTAGTATGATTTTCCGCATATCGTACATTGTAACTGAATTTTATTCCCAAGACCTGCACAGTTGCGTGAATATCCCATGGGTTTTTAATCACGTATGAATTAATTTGCATCATCCATATTTATTTTATTCCAATGCATGTCCAAAAAATCTCTTTGTTTCATTTGATTATTCCAATGTCGTGTACATGAAATTCAACATCAGTGATTCAAATTTACATTCATGTCTAAATTGTAATATACGAATGCAATAATTTTCATTTAATTTACCGAGTTTGTGAATTTCATTTGATGTTGTAAATGGTAAATGTACTCTAAATTGAATAAATTTTTAACCAGTACCTTTAAGTGAGGCTCGGAGGTCTGTAAATTTTTAAATGACCAAATTAAATGTTGAGTGTACAAATAATAAGAGCGAAAAAGCAACAGTTTCAAAGAGACTGTTAATGCCCGAGGAGCAATTTGCATTAAGTGTGGTTAGACTTAAAGGTTTCGGCGACCCACAAGGGATGCGATTTGCGAGATGTCCCGTGTCGTCGGACGAAATTTCGTAGGTGCGTTTATTCTGGCTGTTATTTCATCTCTGTTTTTGCGACACTTGAATGGATGACGAAATTGCGAATGAAGTTAAAGGGGTCAAAAGGGAAAGGCTCGCGTCTGTTTCTAACGGGACCGAAAAATTTCAATGCTAATTACGTGAACCCTGTTATGGTAATCAGTGTCGCAGCGTTTTTCCAAACAACTTTTTCCCTCCCTGCTTCATTCGTTTGGGGCAAGCAAACTTCCTTCTGCTTCAACATTGCCAACGAATTCTCGCCCAAAACGATTTATTTATCGGTTTCTCACTTATTAAATAAATTTATACATGTTCTTTTGTCCAAACAGTAGCATTTCGATCAGATTCGATGATAAGCTTAACCCTCGTCACACACGATCAAACACCCGTTCTAACCCATTATAACACCCTCGTCACGTTAGCCTTGGGCCACCTGCTGCGATGTCGTTAAGAGTCAAGTCCTTTCGCTGACAGCATGACTTGGTTATCACACGCGAGGAATCTTGTCCCACTTGCAATTGTAAACTCCTGATTGAGAATCGAACAGGAGGAGGGGGGGGGGGCGGCTTCGAGAGAATGTCGTATTTGCGGAAGCACATCCATAAAGTACGAGAGAGACGAAAAATGACGGATGAGTGATCGCGAGATATTCGCATTGTTGTGGGTTATCTCGAGGTGCGAAAATGAGGAATTAACAAATTCGTTTTGATTGAGATTTCCTGCAAATATTCTTGCCAACTTTGATGAAATTATTATTTATATGCTCAAATGGTTTAAGAACGAAAAAAATTATGTGCAAACGAAAAACTCATGAAAAATACTTGCGTTTTAACAACTGCTTTTATCATGCCAACTGTTCGAACAATCGATTGAGAGAATGAACAGAGAAATCGTTTTAGGGGCGAAAGTTCCGACTTGGAGAAATGCCGCGGGATGTTGATCTGTAACGAAAAAACGATACTAAAACTTTGGCAAGACTTTGTGTGGGCAGCCATTTTTCTACGTATTCATTATTCATCCTTCAGCAAAATATATCAGATTTATTTGGCACATCTCGGGGTGACAGATGTGTGTGTTTCAATGTAACGCAATAATCGATGACTGTTAACACATAAATATTTGATCTGGTTCGGTCAACAGACACGCCGGGACTCGGAGGTGAGCGTCAATGATGCCGAGGGCGATCGGGGTGGCTGCTCTTCCTCGAGGCCATCGGCATCGTCACCCTCGTCGTCGTCGTCTCCGAACGGAGCAGTCTGGCGGGACAAAGGAGCAAGAAAATCGTCAGGGTTGCTCGAAGAAGAATCAAAGTTGACCCCAGGCCGACACAGACTCGACATTGGGAACAGTGGAAATAGCGAAGTTGTTGAAGAGGAGGGATATAAAAAAGAAGGTGAAAAATTTAATCGTGTCACGGACTATAGTGCCGAGGCTGAGTCCGTTGAAGCGAACGAAGCCTCGCGACAACCCTTTCGCCGGAAGACGGACGTTTGTCTTGGTCACGTGATCGAGACGACAGGTGCCTGCGGCGGCTCTTCTTCCTCAACCACAACCACAATCACCACTGCTCACCTTCCAAACACCGCCATATTTTCATCGACTTCCGGTTCGTCCACGTCCCCTGGTGAAACTAGGCTAACGGCCAGTATTCTCTTCGATCTTCCCGAACCTTGTGCCACCTCTGCTACTGATTCTCCGGACAAAATGCCCGCCATCTCGAAAGCTCAGATGAAAGGTGTGTTCAATAACTTCTTTTGCAATAAATCATGACAATCAATATCTAGAGCGAACAATTTACTTTTAATTAAATATCAAACAATTGTGAAGTGTCGATTAAGACTTACAATCGAAACTGTTGAGTTGTTCCCACATTTAAAGAAAACTATTATTCATAATATTTTCTCGAAATTTTTCATTATTTCAGAGTTCGAAGATGCCTTTAACCTTTTTGACAAAGATCGTGACGGTAGTATTACGAAAGAAGAACTTGGGCGGGTCATGCGTGGCCTCGGACAATTTGCGAGAATGGAAGAATTGCGAACGATGCTTGAAGAAATTGACACCGATGGTGAGTTTTTCGTTCAACTTTATTTTATTATTTTGATATCATAGAGTGCCATTTTTTTTTTTCGGTCTCTTCTGCTATACTTGTGTCTCATTCGTCCAACATTTCAAAGTCACGATCGTGAAAACGACTGAAATATAATAATTTACCAAGCAGTAAAATTTTCAATTTTGGTTCGTGCTTTTTCTGGCTTTTAAACACTGTTCAAATTCTATTGCCTCGACATCGTTGATGGTTTATTGTCTTTACGTTTTAACATCTCTTCTTCTTCTTATACGACGATTATAAAAAATTTAATAACGGCTGCAGTCGTGACCAATCGTCGATCGAACCTTAGATCGTATCGCGCGATACAATGAGACACAAACCATTGAAAGATGAACCTACAATCAACACATCTTTGTATAATCGATGTGGCATTGTACTAACGACTGTGATTATACTTGCGAGTTAATGTCGAACTAGGTCGAGCAAAACTACGACTTTTATACTTTGGATCGTGTCGAATATTTCTGTCATTCTTCCCACTTTTTTTGTTTGGGTTTTAACAATGTAATTTTGAATTCAAGTTAATGTTTCAATTTATTTGTATCCACTCGTCAAAATTTAAGTATTTTCTTCGAAAAATACCTTGATTTTTGGATTAAGAAATTGAATTTAAAAATAATTGTTTTTCTGGGTAAGCACTTCACTGATGAATGTTTGATCACGGTTAGGAAATAGCAGCTCGAACGTGGAAAACATTGTTTAGACACGAAAGAAACAAATCTCTGGGGACTGATGGATAAGCGATCTAGTTTATGTCTTTAATTGGTAGGAAGGCATGTAGTCATGAATCATGTGTATGTATACTCCGAACAAAGTTCCAATTATCATTTTGGATTTGGTGGAATTGGTATAAAAGTTTCATATCTCTTGGGAGGATTTCTTCCGGAGAAATAGTTTCTCGTTCCGACGCTATCCTCTGCTTCCTTCTGATAAAACGCATTACGTACGGATCACTGCACGAGCTCAGGCTTTGTGATTTTATAATTAAGATGCTCCAGTTCTAGTCAATAATTCTTATTTTCTTGTGCATCGAGTTTGGTTTTTCCGGAAAGAATATTGTTTGGGAATAACGTTGTTAACACAATTTTTGAAGTTTTTCGTCAATTTTATTTTATTCTTCGTTTTAATCAGGGAGACACAGAATTTTTCATTCGAGAATTATGGATAATTCTTTTTATTTTTTATTTACATACGATTGGGTTATAAGATCGTTTAGTTATTGACGAATTATGGAAGAATAAAAATAATTTTAGAATCCTGGGTTCATCTTTCGATGTGAAGTAGTTACTGATCGATTTTTAATCCATTAATTCGCTTTTATTGGTACAATGTGGATACAAAATATTGCCGCGAGCTTTGCCACTCTTACTCTTCGCTTATATACGTGAATGTGACGTTTTTATGACGTCATCGAGTTTTGAAATCGTCCTTACAGATGGATCGTTTGAATAGATATGTGAATATAGGTGACAATTTTTTTTTCGTTTTTTCTATTCCTGTTTTTATTGCAAGTAGATCCGTTCAGCCAAACTTGCGATATGATAATTTAGTGCATTGTTCGGTGGTATACGTTATAGAGTTTCAGTTCCGATAAATCTTCAACTCGAAGACGTAACGAAAATTCATTTTAAAGTAGCAATGTATAAAGAAGAGAAATTTCATGGACTCTTGACAGCTCTGATGACGCTCGATAGATAGTTCTCAACACATGATTGATCATTGGGACGGATTTTATTGAACCATCGAATTTATTGCCTGAAGCTAATCATCCACACCATTTTATTAATTATTATTAACAATCGGATTTTAAATGAACTTTTTTGGTTTCGTACGATTGATTTTTTTGGTTCAGATTTAAAAAAATTGGTTTCCAGTCTGTTTCATATATTTATATATTTCTATCAATATAAATATGATAAAATTGATCACAGTGTAAAGAGTAAATTTTTAATCGGGTTGACAATGAGTTCAGTAAACGAAAAATGAAAAATTCAAATGAATTACGTGAGTTCAGTGAACCACGTGTCATTAATAAAAGTGAAGAGGAAGAAAAAAAATACCTCGATGGAGAATATTTTTGAATTTTTCTTTGACGTTTCTACCTCATTCAGGAGTAATTTTATGCGTAAAAGCAATGATCCTCAAAAGCAGAGCTTTCAAGAGACTAGCTGTCCGCTGATAAGATTTCAAAAATATAGAAATACTTCTTGGATTAACATGTAGAAAAGCACTTTTTTTTCTCTTTCTTTATTCGTTCTATACACTTGTATTTATTGATGTTGAAGGATCGGCAACATTGGTACGCCCACCAATCATACAGAATGGATAAAGGAAAAAAATATTTTAAAAATGATGCTTAAAGAGAAAAAAATGTCAGCGAGCTAATAATACATTATGTAAAGAATCTCCGATAATCTTGAGATAAAAGCTCCCTTTTCTTTTATATGAAGGCCATTGAGCTTCGCAACCCCTCTGCGTCAACTTTGACTCTTGTTTTTTTTTTACTCACCCTCATGTCTTACAATAAAGCTGCTCATTGACTCTGACGGAGAATTTTTACAAGAGTTCACATACTTCCAGAACTCTGGTTTTTTTATATTCATTAAAATATTCTTCAAATTTTTTTGACACAAAAAAAATGTATTATTCATATACATTTCGTGACAAATAATTGTTTGCGATGTATTATGGTTCTTTACTTGATTTTTTTCATCATTATCATCGACATTTTATTGTTTAAAAATTACCAATGAAAAAAAATATCGTAGGAGGTTTCAATATCTTTTAGTAAAAATAAATGGAAAATTTATCAGTATTGGAACGCGAAATTTAACAACGCGGATGGTCGATTAACCGTGGCAATATGGCAACGTGATCAAGTGGTGGAAAATAATGGATCGCGTGTTCGGTGTAACGCAACCAATCACCACCGCCGGGATCCTTTCCCTGAGGGTTGTTGTTACAGCAGCACAAAATTTGCATATCTATCCAGCAACCCTAGAATTTTGTATCGTCGAGTGCAAGCGAAATTATTTTGAGAGAATTCGTGCGAGCTTTACTCATCCTTCCTTATAAATTATTCCCTCAAAATCGATGTGTCATTCGTGATCGATTTCTCTGCTTATATCTTCTTCTTCCTTCATTTTGACGAATTGATTTTCATCTATTTTGAATATGCTTTGAGATGAATAATTTATCTGAGAGTAATTATTTTCCATTCAATTCATTAGATTGAAATCCTCTTGGGATGATATTAATTGATACTTCATTAAATTTGATAGCTCTATTTGACTACTAATCGATAAGTGGAGTAAATCCATTGCGACGATTTTCGAAAGACACTTTCGTTACAATTCATTTGCATATTATTTCGTGCCGAATTTCGTAATCGAATTGAATGAATTTAATCGCACTTTCTCTTTTTTTTCGTTTTTTCTTACATTTTTGCTATTAGTAAATTATTAATAAATTAAATGAATGATGCAAAAATATTAAATTAAATTTAATTAGATTAATTGCACTTTCTCTTTTTTCCGTTTTTTCTCAGATTGTTGTTACTAGTAAATTATTAATAAATTAAATAAATGGAAATGAATTTGGCGCTAAAATACATCGAAACTAAATCGTCACGGCTTGATTTGTTGAAAGCCTGAATTTATGATCAAAGCCATTCATTCAAACTGGATAGTCATCAGTTTGTAGTTGTGATGCGAAGAAAGGACCGAGGAAAAGCGAGGTTGAGAATATTGTAGTTTTTAGACGTTGTTATCGCAATATGGAGTCTCCCTTTGAGGCGTCGTAACGAGGAGAAAACGTGCGACAATTTGTCGTGTAAATACGTCGCGTTTCGTCGGAGCCTCAGCATCCGTGATGATTTTTTTTTTTTTGGTTTTTCTCTGGTTTCTTCATAAATTCACGCTTCAACGGGTGCTAGTCCTTGGAGAAATATTGTAACTTCGTAAAAACAGGAAAAGGTCTTGATATATTTCTTCGAGGACCCAGGACCGTTGAGCTTTACTTTTTTTTCGAGGGGCTAAAATAACTTCGTATAAACTTGCGGATATAAATATAGAGTTTCGATATTTGTTCGGGATCGTGAGTACATCATATGACAAGTTTTTGAATGAACATAAACAAATAATAAGTTATGTTTTTTTTTGAGAATCAATGCTTGCAAACAATGATTTTCATACTCTGTGTATATGAGTCATGTTTGACAAAAAAAAAATTACGACGATCTACTACTTTTTGTTTGGTTCAGACTTACTTTAATGTTTATTTAACTCGTATAATTAATATTCATATTTGATGTTTCCTTAACTCGTATATTTAATATTTATATTTAATGTTTATTTAACTTAAAAAAACAACAAAAACAGTTTTGATCACAATACATTTTTAATTTCAATTGTTTGCAAAGTGTGCAGCGATTCGAATTAAAAATCATAGGATTTTGTTCAGAAAACTGTCCTCTTTTTCATTTAGTACAAATAAAAAAACAACTCAAAATAAAAAAAGAAGTCATTCAATAAGAATGGATCTTTGGATGAATTTGGAAATCTCATTGAAATTGGTCGATCAGTTTTTGAGATACCACCGTTACCGTTTTTCAAAACACCATTTTTATACGAAAAGACATTTAATGGCATAAGCACTGTTTGAATTGAGATCAAATTGTTTTCTCCTACTCGCCCGATGTTACACGTTCCCTCACAATTAGTGTGACAATGTATTTTTGAAGAATGGATTTCTATTGTCCCTTTAGCTGTACGTAATCCCTTAAGAATACGTATTAAGAGAAACGAGAAAAAGTTATTGTTAAGGATAAGAAAAACACTTCTTCTCGTACTTATATTCATCTTTCTGTTGATGTTTATTTACTGTAGCTATATCTATAGGCCATTATTCTTTGGTGATTCCACTTGATTTTATTTTTCCATTTATAATTATCCTGAAAACATAGAAATTTTCGTCCTTCATTTCATTCTATCAACTCGAAAATTGTCACAATTTATTACTTCTTTTCCGGAGCGAGGTATAAGAATTGAAAAAATTAAACGCCTTCGATCGCAGAGTTTTCACTACAAAATAAATTCATGAAGATTCGTTTATACTCAGGAATTGTGGAGTATTTTTTTTTCTACTGGATTAAACGACTTACGATCATTTTATTTTCACGGTTCAGTTTATGGTCTTCTATTCCACGGAGATTCGTGTTGTCTTTTTCGTCGCTGTCTAATTTCTGTTTCCGGAGCAAGTAGGATATCACAACAAATTACTGGTATAAAAAGTTGTGTGTATTTGTATGTGTGTGTATAATATAATATACATATATATATACATTTATATATATAAGAATATTTGAGGTATTCTATTTGATGCGAAAAGCTGGAGGTTGAAAAGTTGGTACACTTGGAAATCCTTACGATGGGAATCCCTGCTGAATAAGTATTCCGAGGGTGAGTGAGATCTTCAAACTCCTTCTGAAATATCCAAGCTTGAAGGATACGTGCTGGCCAGGAGGATTGAAGTTAACTGTGTTAAGATTCAGGGGAAAGTCTGCGACTGTAACTCTCTCTAACTTGTCTTCTTCCGCTTCTATCCGTGAGCTCAACTTTGTTGGAACGTATATCAACGAGATCAGATGGTTTCTCATGAAACGATCGACCGCATGATGAGAAGAAATTGGCTCGATTCGTATCAAACACGAATTTATATTCATTTTCACATGATCAATTTATTTTTATATTGATGTTATTTATTTGAAAATTTTTTACATATCATTTTTTTTGCGGAATATTCTTCACTTTATTGATGAATTATTGTTGAGATTTTCCGAAGGTGTCGATATTATAATTACTTGAAGTGAAAATACTTTATTTTCTCTACGAAATCGAGTAAAAATTTGGATATTTATTTATTGTTATCTCGATGGCTCACGTAATTTCAGATGAATAATTATTGCAAAGGAACCCAACGGAACACTCCGCTGTTGACAGAAATCATCAGTAACTTGTGCAACTCTAATCATTTTCATATTTCTCTAATTAATTCAACATCTTGTTGTGTCCTCTAAAAGTTTTATGAGCCAGTTGAAAACTTCGCTTTAACTCACTTTCCGATTTACTGCAAATTATGACTAAATAGTGACAAGAAAACATGTGGAGATATATGCTGACAGGAGGTTATCAAATGAACAGTAACAAAGTTATGTTAATTTGATGGTCCAAGGATTTTTTATTCTCGAATTTCACTCAGGAGTTTTATTTTGATAGTTAATTCACATCCAGTCCACAATATCGACTTTGACATTCAATTCATTCTTTAGATTTTGCTACATTTTGAGATTTCGGGCATATTTTGTTTTCGGTCTATTTTTTTCGTAAACTTTACGTTAACTTTAATTTCGTGAGTCATATTTTATCGATTCGAATTCTTCGTTTCAATATATTCCACATATTATTTTACTCTTCACAGCAAAAAAAAGAATCGTGCAAGACTTCTCAACAGAGGAGAGCGAGCTCTAATCCTTGACCTGTTTCTAGATTTCTGAAAAGCAAGTCATTAGCATCTCAATGATTTTTTTCATGCGAGAACAAATAACTCGTTTTTACTATTTCGTTGATCGAACGAGGCATGTATTTTTGTTGGAGAATTTTTTTCTTCGTATACACAGCAGTGGAAGATGAAAAAATGAAGAATTTATGTTTTATATGGTGATCGAATATCGTCCACTTATTTTTATCTACAGACATTCGTTCTTTGGATCCTTCTTCTCACCAACGATAACTCTGGACGAATTTTTCAAACGAGAATCCGGTAAAATATTGTTCTTTTTTTGCTTAGTTTTTCTTCCAATCTATGAGAGTAAAGAAGAAATCGAAAAGGTTTTTCGGGATAACTTCACTTGTGTTTTTTTTTTTTTTTTTTTTCGTATCACGATACAGGGAAAAATCGAAACAAGAAATTTTCTTTCACGAATGAAATCTCTTTTTATTTATAGATTGACCATATTGTCATGTGAAAAGGGACGGTTTTGAAGAAAAATAGCATCCATGTAAACGGAAAGTATGCGTGATTCAGTTCTCAATGAATCTCTTCGTGAATTCATTGTTGCCAGAATATAATGGAAAAAACTGTTGAAATGAAAATCATAGAATTCAAGAGATAACTTTAATGTTCGAAAAACCTAGTACGCTTGGGATTATTTTTCGTCAAATTTTTAATCGCAATATGATAAAAACTTGAAAAAGTACATCAGGGTACCGAGATACGGGCAAACGAATGCTTCCAAAAAGATAAAAACGTTAGATTCAATGGCCCATAATGGTGTGCGTAGATAGGGATGGCATATATGAAATGAGGGAAAATGTTTGGAAGGTTCAAGACCAGTAGGTTCTGGAAAGGACAGGAAAAGAGGAGGACAGGTAATTAGAGAGAAAAAAAAACACAGAAAAAAAGGAGGCATCGTTTCACGTATTATCAAAAGAAGGCAAGGATTTCGAGTATCTCGTTTAGTCTCAGAGACTCATTTCGAAAAGTAGGCGTTCATTGAGATTATGTAAAGAATCAAAAATTCATATAATGCGAAAAAATCCTACATCACGATTGCAGAATAGTTTCGTGAGGTAAAAGTTGTTGAGAGATAAAAGAGGAAAGAAAAAAAGAAGAGTTTTGATTAAAGTATGCCCAAGACGTTCGCTTTGGAGCACGTATAACGAGCCAGGGGATGAAGATACCAAACATTGTTCACTTTTAGAGCCCTCGAGCTCTTCAGCCCCGAGGCTCGTCGAACTCTCACGCATACATCCTTTGGCTTTTATACCTTCGCCTAATACCGCAACATTGTAAACCACATATTTCTGTGGGACTCAATGCGCTACACCGTCGCATGCAACTCATCTCTCATGTTGATTCTGCTGAAGACATTCTTAAGGAGATTCATCTGGTTAACGACTTAACAAACAGATATTGATACAAAAATGCGGATACAGTCATTAGTATCTGCGCACAGTCACCTTTTGAAACTTTAAATCCTGAGGATATCTTATTCGTGAGAAATTAATCCAAACAGATTTCGTTAAGGTAGTTCTATCGTTATATCGTTTTCCTAAGATTTTGTTAAAAAATTAGATAAATTTTCTTTAACGTCATACGCACGTGTGCAATAATTTTTAGAAGGTTTCACCAAGCGGAAGTTCAGATATTTATTGGTAAAAATCACAATCTTCGGTAGACTCTCATAAGAGCTCGTGTTAAAAGTCACATTTTCATCAATAAATATTACGGCTTCTACACGGTGAAGCCTCCCAAAAGTTTGCATACATATTTATGCAACATCATAGAAGCTACATTTAGTTTTCCAAAAAAATCTAAAGACAAAAATGTTCGCAATTTTTGTAATTATACACCAAGTACATATTACCTTGGATGACCTTGAATTTGGAGTATGTTTTTCTTTAGTCAATTTACGACAACTTTTCTTCATCAACTTATGCCCGCAAACCATTTTGTATGCGAGAAACCCAAACAATTTTCCGATATGAAAGTGGCAAATATTAACAAACAGTTTCAGAAAAAATTTCCAACATCGATATGAAAATATCCAAAAAAGAGTTGTACGGCTTCAGAAATTCCATTAGATACTCATGAGGTTAGAATAAATGACTTTGTCCCGAAAAATAAGGTTTTTTCTCTCTTTTAATGACTCAGCTTTGTTTCCCTACTGGTTGGTGCTTCTATGATTGTCAATTCTTTTTCCTTATCACGCACAACTATCTGCTTAGAATGTATGGTAACGTTTGCTAAAATCGCGTTGTAAACGTTGTGGGGAAAATGGGAACAGATTAGAGAAGGAGAGGCCAAGAGACAGAGAAGGACTGATATCATCTTTTTTTTTCGTTCCGTTTAACGCGATGATCCGTCCGACACTCTCGGGTCCACGACAGGAGCCTAAGCGGATTTAACCCACGCTAGGATGAGCGGGAGTGTAAACGGGATTTAGAACACGATAATACCATGCGCGTCGCGCTTATATCTCCACTGCTTCGCGTTTTCGCGGGCTATTTCTCAACCTCTATGTATTATTACTCTCGAGTCTAAGAGTTAAGTCGACGACGCGTACATTTATCGAACATTTTGTATCTGTATGCCATTTCTCACTCTCAATTCCCTCGTCTTTTTCTTCTGGAATTTCCTTCAGTAATATACACAAAATATCGCATCAGTCGAGGACTAAAAAAAATCCCTATGAAAAAAGGGTTTTATTTGATTTAATGGTAGATTTAGTGACAAAAGATTGGCAAAACGTTTTTTGTTTTGTTTTAAGGTGGAAGGAAATTGCATCATAAATTCCCGTTCGAACATTTCTTCGAAATGTTTTTTTTTCGTTAATAATCTTTTTTTAGTATTTGTAAAATAACATTATTCATAAAAATACATCATTTTCAATCCATAATCAACATTCGACTGAAGTTTTTTGAAAATAATTTTCCCTGCATAGACTTTCTGGATCGCTTCATGTAAAGCGGAGTATTTTCACTGAATAATCCTGTAAATTGTATAGCAATTTAAACGCAATAAAGCGTCTTGATTGTTTTTATTCAATTTCACTGCGATGATTCCTCACGTAGACAAAATAAAAGAAATGAACCAGTTTCAGCTTCGTTGAACCCAATTTATTTTCAATCTCATGATCATTTTTCTGTTTCGTTCTATCGACGAGAAGCTTCTCACTTGCTTGAAAACATGTTATCCTTCGGTTATTCTTATTTCTGGTTCCAGTTCAGTAATTTGTTTTTCGACAAACACGCGACAACGGAATCGTATCTGCTATTGGCTGAATACGTATTATCCTTTAGTCTCAGAATACTTGGATTTATTCAATTATTTTTAAATCTTCATTCAAGAGTGTTTTCAGACACGATAAGAAAGTTGAAGTGTTTTCGAAAGCTCGACAAACGGAATGACGTCTAGTGAAGTCGCTATTTTATTTTTCCACGTATTAATCAATTCTACTGTTCTATTTCTCGACTTTTTTTTTGGTAGAATTTGGTTCTACTTTTGGGGACGTGTGGTCCTACGAATGACTCAATTCTAGACTCGGATACTTTACTCACAGGCTCATCACTCAGCTAGAAACTTTACCAAAAATAAATGTCTCGTAACACAAATCGTCCTCATAAGTGAAAATTACTTATTCCAAGTAGATACAATTATTTTATTCGATTTTATTGTTTATCTCAGAAGTTACTCTACTATACGAAAACAATTTGTTTGCAATGCGTCATGTGTGATGTAAAATGTTACAATTTATATTAATTAATTGTAATGTTAATTATACACATATTTTTAAAATTTTTTTCATTTTAATTGAAGATGACAAAATCGTGTTATACGAAATGAATCGTGAAAAAAATTCAGGCAAGATTTTCATATCAGGATTTCTTGCTCTCGGCTATACGAGGCCGTGACAAACACGATGTTTTTCTCGAGGTTTATGAAGAGGTTGGTTTGACGGAAGGCGTATAAAAGTCTATAGTTTGACGTAAACAATTTTATTTCATAATCCAAGGCATTATTCAAATTCTTTTTGCTCGAATATACGATTTTTTTGCTATAGATCCATTTAATCTTTGAGTTCCATTGACTCGGATATCATTTTATCAATAATTGCGACAAATTTCATAGATTTTCTTGTCTTTTGTAACATAACTAATAACATATTTCTATGGTCTTTTATTTTATAAGCAAACTCATGGATATTGCTTATTCACTAAATAAAAAAAAACAGAAAAAAAATGTTCCGTTGCAATACTTTCGCATATCTAATGTATGCAAAAATAGTACAGCCATTTAGATTGCAAATTTTCGATGCGATTCGTCACACGTGTTTTAAGAGTTGAAACACGTAGCGCAAAGTTGAAGAGTTTGTCGCTGGGGCTAAGCTCGTTAGGTTTAATTCACGTCAGTTACTTTATACCTTTCGCTTTAGCCGGGTGTACAACGTGGTTGTACATCGTATAAATAAGCAGAGCTTTGAACATGTATATTTTTTACACACTCACCGGCCACTTTAATCATGTTCACAGCCAAAACAAAAAAATCTCTGCGCCATGAAGCTGTCGAGGTAACTTCATAAAGATTTCTTATTTAGAAAGCTTCTCCATGAAAATAAGTTTATCATTTTTATTCTTTCAAAAGATAGGATGCTTCGCAATTGCGCAGAATTCACGTGGGAGAAATTTTCTACAATATGATTTTCCGTATGTTTCGCACACGATAGTGTGTTTATTGTATTTTTGCTGTTTTCATTTTCACCACTTTTGATGCTTGATTCATTATTAAATTTCATTATTGGCTTTGATTCGACGTAACAATATTCATTTATTTTTCACAACGTTTGGAATTGAAATCCTGTTTTATGTACGCAGCCAGTACCTGTTTTTACAGTGTCCTAATTTTTTTTTCTTTTGTTTTTTCACGCTACAACTTACCCGTCACTTTGTCATTTTTCAACGCGTGTTTTTCCCCGTTTTTTCGTGATGATGATCGGTTTTAATGTAGTATAAATAATAAATTTTGAATGAAAAAATCCATGCTTCGAAAGGGAGCATAAAAAAATTTTGAATTCATAATGAACGGGTAAGGTTCTTGGAAAATATGAGAGAAATACAGAAAGAACGGATCGTAAAATAGGGGAAAGGTACATGCAAATGGATATCAGCAATAAATAAAGAATACGGCATTATCCGTGTTGTATACGGCGATCGTACGTAGTGACGTAAATAATATGGTGCAGAAATAATCTTTGACGCGAAAATGGGACTCTCCAGATATGAGTAGGATTCATAAAAATGTATCATACGCAGGGGCAGCTGTCCCAAAATTACATTATATCAGGGTTCGTAAAACAACGTTGAACTTTTCACACATTTCCGAAGCTTCTTTTTTTTCCTTTTTCCACTCTATCTCTCTTTCTCTTACTCTTTTGTTCGGTGCCCGTAAGGTGTATGGAATTTAGAGAGAAAATCCAATAATCCACGCTGACTCTGTTTTACGTATTCAACAACATGTACCGAAGTTAACATATGTTGTTCTATGTTCTGTGCCAACCACGCATATCCAGCTTTATGTTTGCCGAAGTAGAAAAAATGAATAAAAAAAATACCAATCTATGGTGTATTTTATTCCCATTATAAAAATTTCAAATAAAAACCTGGCATGTGCACAAAAGGTTTTGCAAAGACTCGAAATAATTAACATGTTTACAACGTCCGTGGAATTTCCATCTGAAAGTTTGGCCCTACAACTTGGGTCACTAATTTTTTTTAAATAATTAACGTTGTAGAAAAAATTTTCATGTGTGTGTGGGTGTTTTTTTTTTCAGGTGATGGGAATGTAAGCTTGGTCGAGTTCGTCAAAATTGTTAGCAACATTGGAAGCGCAAGCTCCGCTGCGGCTGCTACTGATCTCAGTCAAGAAGAACAAGAAGAGCAAGAACTTCGAGACGCCTTTCGTGTAAGTCTTTTTTTATTTATTTTTATGCTCTTAATACTCTACGGCAACGATAGATACTTTGCCAACTCTAGGAAGAAAAAAATCAATGTTTGAAAATAATTTTCGAAGCATTTCTGTTTGAATTGAGGATTTTTATTTTTTATGTAAATGAAAATATAAATCGTGTCTCCGAAAAGGAATTGAGACTCTTAAGTTCTCTGATATGTTTGAACATTATGAACGTCGTGAAAACTGCTTGAAAAATCAACTTATTTTAGCTAAATCACTCAATGTTGTTTTTTTAAACCAGTTTTTTTCGTTACAAGAATCGAGTAAGCTCAAGGGATCCATTGCACGAGATAAAAAATTCCCTCTTTCCTTCTTCCTTCTTTTCCTCTTCCCTCCAACCACTCTCCTTCGTTCCCTATATTTGCAGACAAAATATTATTGCCAGGTTAACTTCACACAGCACAGAACAAGGACATTCTGAGGATACTTTGCCGAACAAGTCCTTCGGGAATTTCACGCGGAAATGGTAGATTATTTTCTCAAGTGCCATTCACTCTGTATTGCTCAGTAGAAAAACAAGTGTTCCAATCTCGTACACATTCTTTGCACATTTTGATAAATTATTAACAGACTAGAGTTTCTCAAACTATTAGGGGAAACAAGATTGAGCCTTTCTTTTGAGAAAATTATGATTTGATAGAATTCGTATCCAAATTAAGGAATCGTTTTTGACGGAAGTGTCAACTTGTAGAATGAAATCAAGGAATAAGTGAATGTCATCAAAAGAAAAAGAAAAGTCCATCGAGTTCGTCCGGTCGTAATGTTTTGTCCTTTCTCTCAAAGATATATCTTGATGAAAAATGATCAAGTAGGAAGGTCCAAAAGTTAGGATATCGCAGAATCGAAAAGAAAGAACAAACCATAGATTTTTTCTCCACAGATGTGTATATGTTAATCATGGTTGATGAGAGAATGAGAAAAATTCCGGGACCAGTTATGAAGCTAAGTTAATATTATTAATATGAATTATCAATCAATAATCAAATGAATATATTATTAATATTAATAAAGTTAATAATTACATAATAATATTAATTATTATATAATATTAATATTAATAAATTCATATTATTATTGTTAATAATATTACTAAATTGATATCAAATCGTATGATTCGTATTATTATTTTTTAATTTTTAAGAGACGTGGCAGCTCGACGTCAAGTATTAAAAGGAAAAAGTCGCGGTACGACCTCTGCCGCAGTCTTATTTTACTCGAATATTTCTCTTGTGTCGTTACAATTTTTTCAAATCGCTCCCACGCAGGAAGGGATTGAGTACAAAAATCAGGGTATGGAGAATGATTTACAATATACTAATTTCTGCTCGTGTGGACTCGAGAATATTACATCATTTTCTCTTTCTATCTTCTATGTCCCGTTTCCTCACTCACTTATCAGCTCGCTTAGCTCCAACTGTATCACATTTGCTGCTGGCCAAGAGAAACTGCAGAAACTCTTGCTTACTCCCGCTACCTCAGTAATCTCCTTAGGTGACATTGCGAGCACGCTCAAGCATGGCCATCGCAAGAGCCTTATGAAAGGTTACATGTCAGAATAACTCGAAAACAAAATAACGTGGGCGAAAATAGCATCGCGTTGGAACAAAACATGGCGGCAAGATAACAAAAGGCATCAAAATAACACGACAATAATATTTTTATAACAAAATCGTTCAATAGAAGCATACGGACACAATACCCCAGGAAACGAAAATCCTTACATCAGAAAACACGCGTTACAAGCCGAACAAACGGTAACAAATACTATTTTCGTTAAATACGACGATTTGTGAGGGTTGGACCGCACCTCAGGTTTGAATAGTATTTCTAGGCGCAAACGAGTGATGAAAAAATAGTATAACGAAAATCGAATAATACAGATCATTCAATCAATCAAATCAAATGAAAATTTTTCATGCTATTGCGTTCTACTGCCATTTCTTGGCATTATTTCATTTTCATGGTTCTCAGAAATCACGAAAATGGTGGTTTTGAACACGAATTTATAACAATGGAGCTCGAATTACTCGGGCTCCATTCACCAATTACCAAAAAAAAAAAATGTCTGAATTTATGAAGATATATCGTAAATAGTAGAATTTCACTTTAAATAATAATTCAGCATACATACACCGTGTCTTTGTTTATGGACGAACCTAAATCGATAGTTTCAGTCCTAATCAAAAGTTTAATACCCCCTTTTTAAGGGGTTTAGCAACTTTTCTCCAATATTCGAGAAAGACCATCATGTGACATAGGGGCGGACAAGCAGTTTTATACTCAGTGTGTCATCAAATATAAGAACGTGATTAAAAATATAAGACGACAAGGTGGTAGCATCAAGAACATACCTTTAAAAATTGCCACTATTATTACTCGTACCATTATTTGTTATTGCAACGAAACGGTAACTGAAAGAGAAGGGGTCCAATAAAATGAGTGTGCATGTGTGTGTGTGTGTGTGTGTGTGTGTGTGTGTGTGTGTGTGTGTGT